>VOPJ01009688.1:0-24394 GCA_014673585.1 Semibalanus balanoides
CTACTGTTTTATTTAACCGACCTATGACACGTAATAGCCACACTGATTCGTGGAGTGTCTGTTGATCTCAATACATAGTGAGTTCGTCCCCAGCCTCAGGCCTCAAGGTAACAAATAATTTGGCGGAGCGTGGTATTAACACTCGCACCGACGGGGGCGGATATCCGCGCCCCCCCAGTTTTTTCCGGACTAGCGGAAAAACGGCGGCGCGTAGCGCCGCCAAATTTTGTATGCGTTTGGTGCATTTAATTACCACACATTCCTAAAAAAATGCACTTCCCTAACTTTCAGGTCACGTTGTCAGTCACATTAAATGACCTGACCTCAGTCACGTTTTTGTAAGTTTGACCATCTTGCCGAAGCCACAGTGGTGAACCAAACCCAGTGAAACTCACAGTGTGTAATGGAGGCCTTCAATATAACAGTTCGTGTGATTCGGATTTTTAATCGGAGACAGAGGTCATCGTCAATTTTGAGACACTCTCATTATAAGTCTATGGGAAAAATGGAAAATGTCGCAGCCCCCAATACGAACCAAACCTGGCTAAATGTGGTCAGTTTTCGACAGACAAAAATTTGACTTGAGCTGCATCACCCAGGTCAGGTCAGGTATTTTGTTTTCTTTTTTAGTTTGACCTAGCTAGATCATACGATATAATGGTTCGATGCCGCCGTGATGTGAGAAACACGATGGTGGCAAAATGACTGCTCTACCTTTAAAACTGAAGAAGTTATTAACAAAAAAAAAAACACTTTTCAGTAAAATTAAGCATTTTGACCTTCGCTGACCTCTGGAGCCTGAACTATTGAACCAATCTCAAATCTGAGAACATGTTAGCGAAAGAGTATTTCAAGAGCATTGCAGTGCTTTTTTCGGATTGCTCACGCCGTTTTCCGATTCTTGCTACGTTGCGTAGTTTTCGAGAACTCTGGGGAGGGCTGTTATCCGCCCCCCCCCCCCGTCGGTTCGAAGTTGGTTCAGACCCCCGTCGGTGCGAGGGTTAAGATGATCGACGACTTCATAAATACGTCAACCAAAGATGAGGCTCAACTGCAGGCACTTCTTATGCAGGTGGTCGAGATCCACAGGCGACAGTTCCCCATTGCGAAAATCCAACGCTGGAGAAAATGTAGGTAACCCAGACCCAGACGCAAGGGTTCACAGCCGCAGCATATATAAGGCTTGGCAAAGGCATTAGGTTAAGCTCTTTAGTCAATGCGTATTTAGCTATTCGTAGGATAGTTTGCATACACCGAAGGTGTAAATAGTCATTCAGATGACCGGCTGGTGTCAACAAGTAAGCTGGACAAGCCGTATCAGGGTAGGGTTGAGGTTAATACATGTTTCTAGGGTGTTGCCATTGTGTTAGTTTTCATGTGCTTAGGTAGGATTGAGAAGAATGCCAGTGGCTTGACATATTCTTTAAACCTCTCCTTTTGTGTGCGCACCACACTAGTGCGCGTTTCATTGTCGGTATACGCGTATTAACAAGAACACCCATATTTACACATGTATACTGGACTGGCTAACAGACAATTTTCATTCATTTTTTTTCATATGATCCTGATTAAAATGCAAAAGGCATCATTCGCTTCAACAAGGAGAAGCCAAGCAACATTTTGCGTTCCCAGGAGACCGCGCACCCGCGCGAAAGTTTCCGTTTTCGGCATAAAGACCGTGTGGCGGGATTTGAACCCACGCTGCCGGCGGGGCCGCCGGGAACAAATATTGATGTGGAAAATGTGTATAAAACGGCATCCGTAAGTGCTACAGACTCGGGAATGGCGTCAAACGAAAGCTGAATATCTGTTCTATTCGTTACCTTTGTCCATTTAACCCACATTTGTACAGTTATGGGCAAATATGTCCCGATTTTAGTCGAAAATGAGCAAAATCACCATTTTCACCGATTTTTCGCGACCCCTAAACGTCGCCAAAACTAATTTTAATGTGCATCATTGAACTCAGCATGTTCAAAAAGCATGGAAAAGCTTGTACCGCTATAAGTTTTTCGCCTAAGTACAATTTGCGCCCACCTAGGTAACAATATGCAAACAGCTTGAAAGTTTGTCATAGACCGGCTGTCGGCCAGCCTGGACCGTCCGTGGCCTAGCTGGTCTACACTCTCTACATACTCCGGACACAGCACAGGGCATAGCCATCAGCCACCTTACCAATGCTGAATCTGGTACACCTGGTTGAAACCATGCACACTACAGAAACACAGCAATGGTGCCATTATATATGTTGTGCTTTGATGAAGTTAATGACACACTTCCCCATCGTTATTCGTTACTCGTCCGCCCACCCGGCATAAGTGTCAGTATCTAACTCACTATTTACAGAAAGTCTGTCTGTCTGTCTGTGTTTTGCAAACCATTTTTTTCCTTATACGCATCATTATAACATGTTATGTAGTTTCCACACATAAGTATTTAATAGTATCTCAGAAATCATTTTGCAGATTGCATGACAACATGTGTCTGTGTGTATTATTCTGCTCCCTACATTTCCCAAAATCAAACCATTCTCATACAAGTAGAGATAATTTCTGACTGTTAGAAAAATAACACGACACAACTACCACCGATAATACCGCCGCCCGCCTATGATGGGCGGAACTTGAAGTAAACAGCACCAGTGCAGCGCGGCGAGGCACGGGTTGTGCTCACCAGCGCCACCTATATAGAATATCAATGACGCTAAATGCTGTTTGCCAGCGACACCTATAGCACGGGGAAGGGGTTAAGTAGTAAACGTAAAAAAATATAGCCGTTCGCACTGAATTGAAGAAAAAAAACACGATAATTGACGGGGGAGTACCTCGGTAATATGACGAAAAACACACGTAAAAATGCAGTCTGTATGCATAGATCGTTCAGCGGAGGGGTTAGCACTAGTTGTACCCAAGCAAAGTATATCAATTTACGTAGGGCGATATTGCAGGTAAAACAGAATTGGCGTTCACCAAATGAACATGTATTTCAAAACGCCTACAGCAATGTATCGAAGTTCATTCTAATTATACGTCCACAGTACTGCATACACGCGGCTAGGTTATTTGTATAGCATGACTTCTCCATAGTACGGAGCAAAACAGTCCACCAAACCCATACATAAAACAGACAAAAAGTATACGCAGCGATTGAACCCAGCTGGTGACCAAACACGTGAACGAATACAATACACACTACATTAACCCGCGCCCCACTGGGCCTCTGCATTTCCTTCGCCCGACTGGGGGGGGGGGGTTGAACGCCCCCGTCTAATTCGGTTCCTATGGCACTTAAACCAAAACAAAAAACATTGTTCGAACCGATATCAAAAATCATTTCGCAACTATTTCGGACTTTTTCGCTCACCTCAAAACCCAGGTCACCTAAGGTCATCAAAGGTAAAATTTTCCAGTTTAAGGGCATCGCCCTAGAAACCCACAAATATCTCGGAAACTATGCTATCTAGAAACAAACGTTCAAGAGACAATCGCTAGCCATTGAAATTTGCAATCGCACCCATGTCATCAAAATTGACTTCAGGTCAATAGTTTAGGCTCTAAAGGTCATTAAAGTAAAAAAATGTTGATTTTCGCAAAAAAATGCAAATAGCTTCTTACCCAACAAAGATAACGCAATTATGTTGACGCCATCGTGTTTGTCTCGTCAAGGCGCTTTGGAATATGTCAAATTATATCATGTTTGGTCAACATAAAATGACCTAAGGTCAAGGTCAAGTGGTGACCCAAGTAGGTCATGTTGCATATCAGGAGATTTGTTTTGACGAGAAAAACACTGGTGAAAGTTGCACGTCTCTATCTTTATTATGTCCAGAGTTATTGACGAAAAGGTGTTGGTGACCTCGGATGACCTCCGATGACCCCGTAAGGGTTCCCTGAGCAAAACCTGCACTTGTATCATGCATAGTATCCTATGATAACATTATCCAGAAGGAAATGGACTGATATCGTCGAAAAAGAAAGCATTTGAATATTTCTCCATTGACTTATAATGGGAGGAACACAAAATTGACCCGACCTTCAGGTCACCCATATAAAAAATCGAGACAATAAAAGTTGTAGATACTGATGACTTAATGTAATCCTTAAAGTTTGATATCGATCCCTTAGAAACTGTGGTCATGGCACGACCGCAAACTTTTTGGTAGATGGGGTCTTTTGACCTGACCTGGTGACCCGACCTAAACCGACACGAAAATTTATTTTTCGCAAAATGTGCGAAAAGGATCAATGATTAGTTATGCCAAATTTGGAGGCGCTACGCGCCGCCGTTTTTTTCGTTATCTCGATAAGACAGGAAGGGGGTGTTCAAACACCATCCCCCAGTGGGGCGCGGGTAATGTCTACAGCAGATGATATTAACCTTTTACAACCAACGTCTGAATATGACAATCCGCATACCATTATCGTGTACAGAAGTTGACAGTTCAGCACTTCAAAGCATGCTTCTGTAGTATATTGGGGGCAAGAAAGCCTTTACCACACCGGTCACACCTAGGGCATTCCACGACATTTCGACCATTTTGTATCCCAAATTACACCCTCATCTCTCACTTTTGTTCAAAATGGTGTTATAGGTTTATCTGGGTCCTGAATTCAGCTGTGAAATATTAGCTCGATCTGATCTCAGGTTATTGAGTTATAGCCTCGGGCATTTTGCAGGGCGACGTTGCAGAGGTGTTTTCGGAGGCCGAGAGACTGCAGTTGACTTAACCAAATAGTTAAAAATACTTGCATGGCTGAGTTTACAATTAAACGAAGTTTTTTTTCTGATTTTTTTGCGATGACCTTGAATGACCTTGAACCACGTGATCCTTGTGACCTTTTCTTTCGATGACCTCGTGTGACCTCGGGTACACCTCTGAATTTCAATTTTTCATCCTCTCAAAATACTTTTCAATGTCTTGTCTAACAATGTAACGAATAAAAAGGTGAGTTTTTCCTAAAATTTGCATATTTTCCATCTATATACGTGCGTGTTTTCGAATTACCCCCAAAGGGAGGGGTAATGGTCAAATATCTGCCAAGCTATGGAACCGGTTTGGACGGGGTCTTCACCATTTGATCTGGCGTTGCATCGTTGCAGAAAACATCATGCTCCAAACCTATGGGACCGATTAGGACAGTATCTTAACCATTCGATCCAGCGTGGTTCACAACGTTGTGGATAAGAGTTTTATCTAATTTGGTTCAATCTAAATAGACAAAATTAGACAAAAAAGTAACAAATCGTTCCAGACGACGCCATTCTCAGAACCTATCAAACTGATTTGGACAAGATCTTTGCCATTCGATCCGGCTTGATCGAAAACAGTGCCGTGTTGAATTTGACCATGTTTGGTTCAATTCAAGAAAGCCTTTACCACACCAAAACCAACAAAACTGGTGGTTTTCGTCCGATTTGGTCCACGTAAATTCGACAAAAAAAATGATTAAACTCAAAACAGCCCTGCTCTGGACCAAGCCACATGAAATGGTGAAGATTGTGTCCAAATCGGTCCCATTGTTCGAAGCATGACGTCATCTGCAACGATTTTTATCGTTTTTGGTCTAAATTGGTACACTTAGATTTAATCAAATTAGATAAAACTGTCCATCACAACGTTTTAAACCACGCCGGATCGAATGGTGAAGATTCCACACAAATCGGTACATTAGGTTCTGAGCATGACGTCATCTGCAACGGTTTTGATTTTTTTTTGTCTAATTTGGTCTATTTGGATTAAATCAAAGGAGAGATAAAACTGTCTACCACAACGTTTTCAACCTTGCCGGATCGAATGGTGAAGATTACGCCCAAATCGGTACATTAACCCTATTCCCTGCGGGGGGCAGATTCTGCCCCCCCAGTAGTTTTTCGCCTGCCGCTTCTGAACCGTTATGTTTATCGTCTTGAAACTTTCTGACTTTTCCTAAATATGAATACGCGTGTTCTGTGAAAATTTTGAAAAAATCGGCCCAGCATAGGCGGCTCCAGGGGCATGTTTTTGGGAGGTCGTTTCGAATGCGGGTGTGCGGCGCATACTTCCTTCGAGTCGGTGGAATAAAACGTCATTAAACTAAGCGTGCTTTGTACATCATACATAATTGAGAATATACATATTTTTGGCAGAGGCGCACTCAGGTACATAACTGGGAGGCATATTCTCCGTCAATTTGGCCCAGCTCAAATAAGCAGATGATAAAAGGCTTCCGCACATGGTGCCCCCAACGTTGTTTACCTGAATCCGCCTATGCACAATTTGTTACATTCAACAAATTACAGCAACAAAGCCCAGTTGTGACGTTCCCACGTCCTAAACACTAGGGAAAAGTATGTATTTTTCATAAAAAATTCGCCCAATATTTTATCCCTGAGTGCGCCTATGATTTTTCGTTTTTGTACTTGTCCCTTTCACACATTGAAGAACATGACATGAAGCTCAAAACGTTTTTGCATGCAAAGATCCGGGTTCTCGAATCACATGCACAATGACCTTTCAAAAAACACCCAATATTTCGTTTTTTTGCCCCTGACCCCCCATTTAGAGCAAAAAGCAATGTCTGGATCAAAAAGAAAGATGTTCGTCACGACGAATCGAATGGTGTTGTCCCATCGAAATCGCCAGCGTTCTCAAATTCTGGGGGTGGAATCCGCCCCCCGCAGGTTTAAGGGTGCGTTTCCGCGGTCTGCTTTTGTTAACCTATGGAAGCTGTCTCGGCTCTCAGCAGGTGCTTTTTCGCTCCACGTATGAAATATCATTACTATGGATGTTCAGAACCATAGCTATCTGCATGCAAAATTTCATCAAAATATGCACTCATTTGCAACATATTGCACTGCAAAGTTTTTTTCAGATCAACTTTCACAGCGTCTTAGGGGGCAAACCTTAAACACTGCGTGCAAAACAGTGCATGTTTCTTGATCAGCTTGCCACATAAGTTATTTTTATAACTGCTTTACCATATCACAGGCCATTTTCCTGCAACGTTTCATGAAAGTTTGCTATGAATTACTCGGCCACAGCAACCGATCAAAACGAACTGCATATTGTTTTAGACACACTTCCTCTGTTGCCGAAATGCTCATGATCAGCGTGAGCCATTGCACTTTTTTAGGTATAGTCCAAAAATACCTAAAACTACCCTCGTTTGCAACTGCTTCACAGTATCCCTGTAGATGGCACTAAGTAGCCACTTGGATGGGCGCCAGAAGCCCCGGATCAAGTATGAGAACCGCGCTCGAGACCGATTGAGGTGCGGTGAGCGTTCTGACGAGGGCGAGGGAACGGGTGACAAATGGCCTTACGGTCCTGCCTTCCTTAAAGGGCGCGCGAGAAGTCAGAGAAGCAAGTGACTCCGGCTGCCGCCGCGAACTAGCAGTGAATATGACGAAAACATTCCGTAGTGAATCTGGGAATTATTCGGTAGTGTCTATTTATCCTTGTATTGCCGTTCAGATTTCCATCAACCTGTCAATCATGATTAATAACACTGACTCTTAAGCGCGTGTTGATTGGTGAACTGGGCAGGAACGTTCACGACAGGGGAGAAAAGCCAGCAGTTTCGCATTCACTCATACCTATTCTCGGTCCCAGAAACTGATGTCTCCCGCTAACCATACATCTCCCCCCGCACCAACTCTACTAACCCCTTAAATGACGCAAAAAAACCGCTACCCCCCGTCTGAGAGGCCTCACGAACGTGGCGAGCCGACGCGCCTTCGGAGCCAGCTGTATTCAATTTGTCATCGTCAGCAGGTCCAACACGGCCAGTGCCGCTGTGCCAGATCTATATATACTCCACGGCCCAGGCCCTTCTTGCCCCGCCTCCAAAGGAGGGATCAAGGCGGATCCGCAATTCTTTGTAGGGGTCACTTAATTTGTGTTAATGCATTGCGAATGCAGATGCATATGCACGATTAGCATACAAATGATGAGCAAAGAGCGATTCAGTGACTCTAAAAAGAGCTGAATGCTCCGTGCTAACCGCTCCTACGACCAGTGTTACCGCTCTCCAATCATCACGGATCGATTGGACCCAGCGGATGAGGGTGTCTGGAGGGATAGAACTCTGACCAACGCGGCGACCACGGCCCACGGAGCTCACCCCGGTGCGCGGATATTGTATAGCAGTTGTGTTATGTTGTCTAATGCCCACTCTGTCGTGACGCGTTCCGAGCGTCCGAATTCTTACGGCGTCGGTGACCGCATTCACCGGCGCGACTCGTGTCGCGCCCGTGTCGACTTTGTGTTGTAAGTAGGATATCTGCTGAACAGCTGAACCCTTGAACTAAACCTTATTTGTTTTTGGGACCCTGCATAATTCGTCAGAATCAACAGGATACACAAACGCCACAGCTAGTGCGATCAATATATCGCTTTTCTTTACGTTAGGTAATTACAAAAATAGTGTCATGATCGCCAGGGGCGTAGTTTTCAAAATCAGTGGAGGGTGCTGAACTCAGGCAACTGATGCCTAGACCACACCAAAAACGCTATTTTCTAGGCGATGGATTTTCCTCATGAATAGAGTTTTCATTCGATAAAAGTAGTACAATACAAAATATGTATCTATAAATTCTGAAAAAGGTACCAGTATATTTATTATTAGTGGATAAGATGAATATATGATATGATAACAATCCCTAAATTATGGTGTTCTTGGAAGAGTGTTATTTTGTAATGCACAATGCAATTTTGATGATACACGGTGAAGCTTTTTTGGTCTGTACACACACATGAAGAAGTTAATTGGTTCAGTGAGCAGCATAAAGGGAAAGGTTGGGAAAGAAGAGCTTAAGCCAAGATGCAAACTGAATTAATTGGTGGTCTACTCTATATTGTGCGATTTATAGTTACTATGTAGATATTGCACCTGCAATTTCGTCGTATCTAAAAGCAAACGTGGAGATTGTAATGAATAAATCCATATGTAAAATAGCAAGAGGTAGGTAGTACGGCTTCAATCGGAAGTTGGATCTGCGAATTCCAGTGATCTTTGGGATAAAATATATCAGGAATCTGGATCTTTATGGCATCCTTCGGCTCTATTATTGTTCGAACATGACGTCTCTGCAATGATTTTGGTGGTTTAGGTCTGATTTGATCCAACTAGTTCAATCCAAAGTTGATAGAACTTCTTAAGACATGTGTACACACCAGATATGAGAAGACCAGTTCAGTCGTCCTAGATCTGAGCAGACGCGCGTCTGCAACGATTGTTGTCGTTTTGTTCTAATTTGGTCCACTAGATGAGACCAAAGTAGATAAAACTTCTACCACAACGTTTTGAACCAACGTTCGGATCGAATGGTGTGAAAATGCGCCCAAAATCGGTCCTATAGGTTCGAAGCATTGATGTCTTCTGCACGGACTGTTGGTGGTTTGGTGTTTTTGTCCAATTGCTGGACTTCAGCTTAGACCAAAGTGTTATAAATTATTTTACACACCTCTTAGAGTCTTTAGACCACCAGATCAAATGGCAAGACCCGTCCAAAGTCTCGTCTCATGACTGGCATATTTGCCCCGTTACCCCTTGCCCCTGGGGTTCATTGAAACACGCACGTATATAGATGGAAAATATGCAAATTAGAGGAAAACACTTTTTTTATTTGTTGCATGTTAGACAGACATTGGACAAGTATTTGAAGGTGAAAAATTGATCAGAGTGTGACCCGAGGTCACACGAGGTCATCGAAAAAAATCACATGAATCACGTGTCAGGTCATTCATGGTTCGCAAAAAAATTCAGAAAAAACTTAGTTTTCATTGTGAATACAGCCGTACAAGTATCTTTTAACATTTGGTTAAGCAAATGCAGTCCTTCGGCCTCCTGAAAACACCTCTGCAACGTGACCTTCAAAATGCCTGGAGGCTTTACTCGATAACCTGAGGTCAGATCGAGCTAATATTTCCACAGCTGAATTCAGGACCCAAGATAACCATAAACACCAATTTTGATCAAAAAGTGGGAGATAAGGGTGTTTTCGACTAGTCGAAAGTCGTGGAATGCCCCACCTGGGGCATTCCAGGACAGGTCGACAAGTGAAAAACCTAAATTAACACCCTACATCTTCGATTTCGATAAAACTCCGTTATAGGGGTTATCTGGGACACTGAATCGCGCTGTGCAAGTTTCAGCTTGATTGGAGCTACGGCTGCCGAGTTATAGCCTCCGGCATTTGCTTGAGGACACCTTGCATGATTTAACCGATTTGCCAATAACTCCACAACAAATTATCCAATTCCTAGAAAACCATACTTTTTAGGAATTCCAATGATGCAAGGAGCATCATTCCAGGCCCATTTTGTATTTTTGTGTTGATTCTGATTAAATGACCTTTTACCTTTTTCAGACCTGACGTGACCTTTAAACGAGCGCAGTGAAAATAGTGTTTTTATATTTTAAAATATTCTTTGGTAAGATGTCTTTGCACAGGATAAAAATTGCAGATATATATTTTCTATAAATGTACTTTTTATTTCCTCAAACTAACTAGTTTATCTCATTTCACCGACACAAAATGATTATTTTGTCCCATGATGGCACTGAATGCGCCTTATGAGTCACACGAAAGTTTAAGGCGGCAATTACGCCACTCCAAGATTAATTTGAGTGAATTTATTGTTTAACCAGGTGAAAATGTTGCTCAGTGACCTCTGCAAGGTCTGCTGAGGTCATCTAAGGTCACCGGCAACTTTTTGCCACTAACTATTAATATAATATAGATAGAAACATGAAAATTAAACCATGGTGTTTGTATTGTCGATTCGCATCGCCAGATATGCAGCATGACCTACCTGGGTCACCAAATGACCTTGACCAAAGGTCAAATTGTGAAGGTGACCTAAGCAGGTCACCATCAACATGATTCGAAGCGCCTTGACGAGACAAACACGATGGTGTTAAAATTATTTATCTAAGTTTAAAATCCGGAACGTTATTCACGAACATGTTGAAGTTGTTCGTAGCTTGCTAGTAAAATTAGTTTTTCGTGCATAACTTTGTATTTCTTAAACATATAGGAAAACTTTTAACACCATCGTCTTTGTCTTGTCAAGGCGCTTCGGAATAGAGTACTGGTGACCTGGCTTAGTCAACTTCAAAATTTTACCTTTGACCTTAGACAAATAAAAATTTACCTGGGTCATTTGGTGACCCAGGTAGATCATGTTGCATATCGGGCGACGCAAATCGACAATACAAACACAGTGGCGTTATTTTCACATCTCTTTATTATATAAAGAGTTGGTGGCAAAATGTTGCTGGTGACCTCAGATGACCTCAGCTGACCTTGTAGTGGTCACTGTGCAACAATTTGACCTGGGAAATCAATAAATTCACCCAATTTAAACTCGAAGTGATTTATATTGCAACCTGAAACCTTCGTGCGATACATAAACCGCATTAAATGCCATCAGTGGAACAAATTAATCATTTTGCGTTGGTGAACAGGGAAAAACGAGTTAATTTGAGCAATTAAAAAGTACATTTATATAATATACCTATCTCCCATTTTCTCCTGTGCAAAGACAGCTTACCTAAGAATATGATAAAAACAGCATTATTTTCACTGCGCTCGTTTAAAGGTCAGGAAAGGTCACCAGAGGTCAAAGGTCATTTCATTAGAATCAACATTAAAATAAAAAAACTAGGCATGGAGTGATGTTCCTTATTTCATTGCCATTCAGAGAATGTATGGTTTTCTAGGAATTGGATAATTTGTTGTGGAGTCATTGGCTAATTGGCTAAGTCATGCAAGGTACCCTCACGAAAATGCCGGAGGCTATTACTCGGCAGCCGTAGCTTCAATCTAGCTAAAACTTGCACAGCGCGATTCAGCGCCCCAGATAACCCCTACAGCGGACTTTTATCGAAATCTGAGTTGTAGGTTGTTACCCCCTTGTCGATCTGTCCTGGAATGCCCCACCTGTGTTTGTAATCGTGAGTGTGGTAGCAAATGGCGTGCCGCTTTAAGGCCGACTGATCAAAAAACCGGGCCGGGCAGGAGGAGCAGCCGAACGACGCTCCCCCGTGTGAGTCCGCATGTGTGTGGTGAGGTTCGTACTTGCAGAGAACCGGGCCGGGCAGGAGGAACAGCCGTAACGGCCGCTCCCCCGTGTGAGTTCCGCATGTGTGTCGGTGAGGTTCTGTCCCGTGACACCGAAACCGGGCAGGGCAGGAGGAGCAGCCGTACGGCCGCTCCCCCGTGTGAGTCCGTATGTGTCTGGTGAGGACTGGCTTTGTAGAGAACCGGGCAGGGCAGGAGGAGCAGCCGAACGGCCGCTCCCCCGTGTGAGTTCGCAGTTTATCGTTGAGTAAACGTCGTTGTAGAGAACCGGCCGGGAGACAGAGAGCAGCCGTACGGGTCGCTTCCCGTGTCGATCCGGCATAGTGTGTGGTAGGTCCGCCGTTTAGAGAACCGGGCCGGGCAGGCAGCAGCCTACGGCCCTCCCCCCGTGTGAGTCGATCGTTGGTGAGGTTCTACTTGCAGAACCGCCGGGCAGGAGAACAGCGAACGACCGCTCCCCGTGTGAGTCCCATGTGATCGGTGAGACCTGCTCGTACACCGAACCCGGAAGCAGGAGGACAGCCGTTACGCCGCTCCCCCTTGTGAGTCCGCATGATTTGGTGAGCGTCCGTCGGTAGGAAACCGGGCGGGTCAGGGGAGCAGCCGTACGGCCGCTCCCCCGTGTGAGTCCGCATGTGACTGGTGAGGCCTCCCCGTACACTGAACCGGGCCGGGCACAACTGACACCGGTGTGCCTTCACGCCATTGTGAATCTGCATATGTCTCATGTAATGAGACGTCTGGTTAAACGTGGCGCTACATTGCTCACACTGGCGTACTTTTTCTCCAGTGTGGATACGTTTGTGTACCGCCAGGCCACTGCCACGTGCGAACGCCTTGCCGCAGTCGTCACAGCGGTGCGGCCGCTCTCCACTGTGCGTCATGCAATGGCATCTCAGTGTGGTTTTATAGTCTGTGGAGTACTCGCACCACTTGCACTTGTGGCTGCCGATTATGCTGATGTGGCTGTGACACTGCTTCAAGTGTTTGTCCAGACGATCCTGTCCCAGACATGCGTAGTCGCAATGGACACAGCGAAGCATGTTTCCATCTGGAAAACAGGGGGTTGCGGTTTGATCCAAAATGGGCAACAATGAGCATATGTCAATGTCAATAATACATGTGTTTTTTACGTGGCAGCGGTATACATGACAGAATATACAATGATAAACTAAATATGATGCATATCGCACATGCAACAAATAGTTCTCATAATTTGTATAATGTAAAAAACATAAATAGAATTGCCAAATATATGTATTTAACACCTACTGTCCGTTCAAAGTAAAATTTGAAATGTTAAAGAACAACCGGATTTGATAAGCACCATTAAGTCCGTTTTTTTTTTATTCGCACCCCGTCGCCCAATACCATCGTTCAAAGTTCAGTTTTCTTCCAGCCAATGACCTTGACGAATCGCCACCACTACGTACCCAAATCAATTATTTGCAGTCTTGTGCAACTAAGGAAATTAGTGATTTTTTGCTTAAAGGGAGTGTGCCTACTCTTTTGAAATGTCAAATATATTTTTCTTACGGTAAGAAGCTATTGCTGTTGATATTGTACGGATAAAATTCACGGTCTTGAGCCCGCTTTAGTTGAATTTTTACTTATATTCTGTTTTGCCTTTGTTTTGTTTCAAAACTTCATAAACGATCGTCACTATAACAGAAAGTAGGAAGAAAATGCTTACCTACAAGGCGCACTAAAGACGGAGTAAAACAAACCGATTATGAGCAAGTGTAAAGGTTGTTGATGTTTACAGTGATCAGAATCTGTGTCGGCAGCTGTTATCAGTGCTACGAGGTTCTATTTGGCCAGAGCTAACAAATTTATGTAGCGTTGTATTAAGAGCAATCTTCTAGTAGCGAAAGCTCTCTGGCGACATCGAGTAAGTTAAAGGGAATATAGCACCTTGGGAAAAGTATAGAATGATGGAGAAGAATGTCCCTGATTACGGTCCTGGCATTCATTTTGCGAAAAAAGTTCCGAGGCAATGTTGTTGTTGTAATTTCGAAAAAATAGAATTATGTACATGTGACGTCACAACAAGTATTGGCGTCACCGAAAAGCGAGTTGTGACGCACAAGGGAAGGCATCGAACGCAAAAAATTCGATGCTTGAATCAGATGGGCGTAGAAACCGTAAACAACTGCTTCGCTGGTTCCTGACTCGCAAATTTAATATTGACGCGATTTACAAATGTGTTAATGTTTGCGACTCAGGGTCTATTCTAAGCGATCTTTTGAGTTAATGTTTTAATAGGGAAATCAACGTTACAGATTGACAATGATAGTTACTTAGTAAAACTATATCCACACCAAGTAATTTGTTCCAATGTTATAGTCCCAAGATTGAAATCATTAAGTTAGCACTGGGCATGCATTGCGGGAAATAAAGTGAAGGCAACGGTAAGGGAACACCCGATTCAACAGTTGTCCCGGTTGAAGACCTTTTCTTATTATTCAAAATGGAATTCCAATGCAAATTTGCACAAAGTATTATGGCCAATCTATGTGGTGGTGTTAGATGAGAGAACTGAATCTGTGTCTCGTGTGATGATGACGAAGCACAAACGTGCTATATATTTATTGCGATGAACATTGGACCACCACCCGATCAAAGAGCGAGTTGGTCAAAGTCACATGAGATCAATGGTTTAATTGTGTTAATGGAAAATCGGTTCACAATTAACATAAATATATATTGTTGAAACATATCCACCATAGTGAATTTGCCCGATTCGCAGTTGAGTGAAATACATTAGTTAGTACTGAATATGCTTCTATGCGGATAGATATTGCAGCTACCGGTTCGAAGCTACCCGACGAACAGTAGGCCTTTCAAAGCCATTTCTTATTTATTTTCAAAATTGAAATCCAATGAAAACTGACAAAGAAAATTGACATCATTTACAATTGTTCAAGTCAATACCTTTCGGATAGCGGACGGGGCGGCATGCAGGTAACTGAAATTTACTGGCGGACGCGTTCAAAAAGCAATTGCGGTGGAAATCAGCAGTGGAGAACTACTGAGACGTATGCGATACGTGCACGGATTTGTGACGTTGAAATATGACACATGATGACCAACGGTTAGTTGCGTTCGAAATCAGTAACTAGTCGTGAAGGAAAAATTCAGATTTTAGAAGTTTCTCGTAGTACACCCACAATCTGGCTATCTCAGTTAAAAAACTTAATGTTAAAGGTGCTATATTCCCTTTAAGTTACCTCCAGTATCTGATTGGCGACCTTAAATATCTCAGGCAACTAGAAAGCGAATCTTGGGGAATAAGCAATACTGGCTAAATTCAGAAAAATATGTTCTACAGACTAGTGTCAACAACTTCACATGACCAATGTGAGTAGGCATACTCCCTTTAAGCATTCTACCCAAATTTACAATGTCAGAAAAAAATTAATGTCATATTATGCCTGATTTAAGCTCAATAATAGGCATGAGGGAAATATTTGTAACGATGTAGGAAATATTTGTTACGAATTGTCAAGATAGTTTTTTTAACTTTTACGAAGGGATTTTGATTTCCCAGCATTGATGAAGTTTTTCTCGCCCAAGTTTGTTATGCTTAGATTGTTAACGTTTTGTTTGATCATGTCACATGCAGCTGTGGTCTATACTTGTCTATATTGATTTCCCAGCATTGATGAAGTTTTTCTCGCCCAAGTTTGTTATGCTTAGATTGTTAACGTTTTGTTTGACCATGTCACATGCAGCTGTGGTCTATATTTGTCTATACCTTGACCTATAGAGGTCAATGGCCTTTTGTGACTGGCGAACCGCGGGGAATGTAAGTAGGTGAAGGTACTGAACTGGTATTTAGAACTCCATGCACATTGCACACCTACAAGCATGGGTGGAGACATACTAACCTACTAAAGACATACTAAAGACATACTACCCTACAAGCATGGGTGGAGAATGGACTAGTTGCAGGTTACCTAATCCACTGTTTTAATGTTTTTTTAATGGGTTTTCGGTCGCTATGTATTTCATTGAACGCAAATTATTTAAAAATATTTTATAGATTGTCAATATAATATAAATTCCTCTGAATTATCAGGATTTTAAATAATTAAGAATATTTATGTAATTTACAATTCTGCTCTCTGATTGGTCGTAATGTCAATAAGCAATTGTTCAGGCGCAATGTTACCTGAGGTAGTTTTTAGCAATTTAGATGACACTTTAAATTTGTAATATAGAGGTTCAACCAAAATTCAGCATCACGTTAATCGTGTGGAAATCAAAGCACGCAATATAGCGGATTTAAGCAGATGTCGCTCATTTGAAATCATGCAACTTTACTGAAACAAGCATTCAACTAAAATTGTGGAATTCTACCTTGTGACCAAATCACTAATTAACGGCAGCTCAAAGGCATTTTTACGGATTGCTACAGCCAAACGGATCCTAAGGATGATCTAGATCTCTTTCCATGCAAGCTCTGGACCCGAGAGAAGCTAAGTAGTTATGCTAACCATTGATATAATAACTGAATACTCATCAGTCATCCATGATTCTACCTCCAAGCCTGGTAAGCAAATCATGACAATGATGTCAACAAGATGCTTGGGGCAGGCTGAACTATTATCCCAAAATGGGCCACATTGAGTTTTAAGCTGATCAATTTGTGTCAGCTTCTGATAACCTAACTTTCCCAAAAAATTGGTACTATTTTCACCAGTCTTAGGTTACTTCACTTTGACTTGGTTAGTTCATGAGTTAATAAATATCACTAATTTGTGGGATGAAACATCCCTATGTGGTTAGGGATTAGCGATTCAGGAGTAGCTCGGGCGTGGTTTACGAAAGGGATGGAGATATAAAGCGAATCTCTAAATAACAAATAATGCTAATTTAACCCTCGCCCTGGTGGCGGGGGGAGGGTCATTTTGCCCCCCCCCCCCCAACACTGAGGTTTTCCGGAAATAAGCGGGAAAAACGGCGCCGCGCAGCGCCGGCCCCATTTTGCATAGCCTTTTGAAACATATTTTCCACACTTTGCAAAAATTACTTCAGGTCAACCGAGGTCAGGTCATCAAGGTCACTTTTAGTGACCTTGCTTTCAAAAACTGTTTGTTGATCGTGCTAAAAGCCACAGTTTTTTGTTTCGATAAGATTTTGAAACTTGCAGTATTCCATAACGCTTTGAAGTACCTACAATTTGTTTATCTTTGATTTTTTTGTATCGGTGACCTAAGGTCAGGTCAATTTTCTGACCTCCCCATTATAAGTGAATGGGAAAACAATGCTTCCAATTCAGAAATATACGACTGATCAAGCTAATTTTTTCAGAATCATGTTTTTTTGGCTCGTTCTGGATGATCAAGGTGCAGTTGTTACTCATTTATATCTACAAGGTCATTTGAGGTCATCTGAGGTCATCAGCAATGATTTGCTAATAACTTTTGATAGAAAAGAGAATAGAGAACATCGGTTGACACCACTGTGTTTGTCTAGCTCTGCCTGCATGCGACCGCATTGCAACATGACCTAACCCAGGTCACGCAATATGACCTTGAAACCTGAGGTCAAATTTTGAAATTGACATTGAAAGTCACCACTGTATATCGTTTTCAACAGCGCCTTGTCGAGACGACAACCACGTTTGTGTTACAGTCAAGTGCTCTATTATCATTATAATAAAAGTTATTAAGAAAACAAAATCTACCAAAAACTGCATTTTGGACCTTCGATTGACTCCTGGAGCCTATAACTATTGATCTTAGCTCAATTTTGAGGACACCTACTGCGATTGCAAATTTAATTAGCTTTCGATTGCTTTTTTCCGTTTGTTCCTAGCTATCATAGTCCACGAGATATACGGGGTTGTTCGAAGCGAAGTCCAAAAACTGTGAAATTTAACCTTTGATGACCTCTGGTGCCCTCAATATTGACCTTAGCTAAAAATGGTCTCTGTAACTTCGAATGAACACGTTAAGAGCTTTTAAACGTTTTTTCCGCGTCTTTCTACCTCTTTTCGTTTTCGAGTTAGACCCCCATTCATTTTGACATTTTGACCCCCACCCCACCATGGCGAAGTTGTCTCGGAAGCCCACCCGGGCGCGGGTTAATCAATATTGGTTCGTAGCCGTTATGTCCTACCGGGTCCTGTGTCGTCATATCCAGGCTGCTGTGAATGTAGTCTATACTTTTATCCAGGGCCTGCTATTGCATTACTGCATAAACAAAGTTTGGTGACGGGCGAGGTGACAAAAGTGGCAATTCGGCAATTATTGAAGGAAGCAGGGATGTAGTTTCTCCAGAAAAGTGGGTGGGGGACTGTGTGGGAAAAATACTCTAAGTACCATCAAAATCCACAAAATACAGATCTCTCCCCAGATTTGACTCAATTTCTTATCAGTGTGTGTGTGTGGGGGGGGGACTGAAGCAACCTCAGGCTGAGTAGCCTCAGTGTTCATTTGTGTCAATGGTAGGTACCTACCTAAAGCATAGCCAACATTGTCCTCTTGGTGTTAACTTTGCTAGGCAGGTAGTGTTTTAAGTCAATAATAAGGATGTCATGCTCTACCAACTAATATTTAAGATTATCAAATGCACAATGATATTATCTGACAATATGTTTAACATTTCTTCTAGTGCCGTCTGACCAGACCAAGTAAGGCGCTGTCCACCGCGTTGGCCTCAGCTGAAGACCTGCTCTGCTTCAAGGACATCATGTGATGAAACAGGTGAGAATGCTGGCAAAGAATGTAGTGGGGATAAATTACATTGATATTGATAAATGATTTCAAAATTATATTAAAAACACTCCACAGAAGAGATGTAATAACGGATTAATTTATCTACTAAGTTCCAGCAACAAATTCTGGAGATGGAAAGCTGAGTAGTTGCAGGTGTAGTAGGTTAAAGACGGGCTGCAAACTATTTGTTAGCGCCCGCAAGCTCCAAATCTTCGTCGTCATTATCAGCTATTTATGGATTCGATGTTTTATTTGTTAAAAATGTGCATCAAAACCCATTTGCAGCAGAATGTTGCCCACCTGAGTTACATCTGTTTAATCGATTGTATTCCAGGTTATTGTGATTAAAGTGACTGATAAGAACAAACTGATAAGACTGACTGAAAAGATAAGAAGCTGACGCCATCGTCACAGGACTGATCACTGATGTTGGCCTGCTTCTCTGTTTGAACGGAGCTGGACAGGGAGCCGACGTCGCGCCCGCACACTGCCGGCGCTGATCGCCTGCCCTGGCTACAACATGAAGTAGGGGAACTGTTGGGATGCGGCGAGTGTGTCACCAGCGAGCCGCCGACGCTGTCCCCGCTGCCGAACGACGGCGCGGCGCTGGAACGCGCCGCTTCTTGTCTCGCCGCCTCAGCATCCGGTCGACCTGGTGGCTGCCATCGGCCTGCAGAAGCACAAGGCTATACTGGAGTGACAGGCAGTCGACCTGCGGGTGCTCGTCGTCATGATGGATTACCTGAAGTTGTCATGACCTGAAGGAGGCTGGCATCACACTGCTCAGATCGCGTTGGAGGATGAGCTATCGCGCGCTAGCATCGAAATACGCTGACGGCGTGTACGCCGATTGCGTGTCGTGTGCTAGTGAGGCCGGCGAGCGTCGGCTGGGTGAAGTGAAACAGCGCCGGCAAAGCTGTGACTGGACTGTCGGCTTCGGCCAGGAGCGCAAGGCTGCACGTGCTCACCGAGAGCTTGCTGATGGACAAGTTCTGGCGGCTGCGCCAGCTGCAGGCTGCGGCGGGTGGCGGCACTGGCCACCGGCACTGCGCGAGCTGGTCGAGACGGCGTTGATTCCATTGTGTCCATTATATGGAGGGGCAAACGAAGAGCAGTATAAGTTAATGTTTTGTGTTATAAAATGTAATTGTATTTTTGTGTATCAATTGGCATTTTTCAAGATAAGGCTGCTTTTTACTGAGCGTTGGCTGATGTCTCTTAAGACGACTATCACTGTTGAGTGCATTAGCTAATAAGCATGCAAGACTGTTTGATAATAATCCTGGTAAATATGGTTGAACCACGTTACTGTTTAATTTCACTAAGCGTGCCAAAACCGATGCTTATCGCTCGGACGATTCTTACGTGATTTCTGAATCTCGTATGAAGTGGAAAAATGTTTTGCGCTCTGCTACTGTTTGTTCAAGCAACACTGTCTGTTCTAAATATATTGATACGGCTCTGTTGCCTTGCTCTTGCAACTCGGTTTGCATTACGGCATCCTGTTTGGCTCAAACAATCAATACGGTAGAGGTGAGAGGCGACTAACGAGTGCCTAAATCACTGCAGACAGGAACCAACGTTTCGAGAATGAGCAAAGGAAGCAGGCACGTAGCCATTATTTTTATCAGGCGGGGGGGGGGCACATCGATGGCAGAATTACATTCCACTCATCAGAAATGTTGTTGACCGCGAGGGGGGGGGGTTCGGGTCGTCAGATAATCCCATCCTATCTAATGTAAATTGGTTTTGCTCGGGGGTAGGGGAGCAGGGGCCCGGTGCCCCCCTTCCCGTTGGCTACGTCCTTGAAAGGAAGACCTTGAATAGGTAACTTATATTACTGTTAACGGGTCCATAGAATGAAAGAAGAAGCTCTACTAATGACCAAGTTCACAAATAATCAACACATGTGGCGGACGCAGGTGCAGGAAAAGTAAATCCATGGTAGTAAATCAAACAACGTTATATTATATGTTACAGGCGCTTGGCGCGGATCCAGGATTTCGGTCCGGGGGGGGGGGGCCACATGCGAAAAGTTGTGCGCCATGGGCGCAACCCGGCGTAGGGGGTGGGGCTGTTCTAGCGCCCCTGGATCCGTTCCTGTGTTACATGAAAAGAATTAGAATAAACACGCCACCTCTAACAATGCAAGTTATGAGTCGAAAGTCAATGTGTCAGCGTGTCGATAAAAATAGATATGTTCCATTGCAACAAATAACAGTTAAAATAAAATAAATCAATATTCTGGTGATTTCATTACTATTGTGCATCCCAATTCCCAGCCATATTTCAGTTGAAAACTTGTATGTATGTATTTTATAACTCTTTTTGAATTTAGTAGACTTCACTTCCATGTCATCGCGATTTTTAGAGAGGAAAAATCCTGAAACAGCCCCAATTTCTCTGGAGTCGATAGAGCTTTATTCATTCATTTAGTAACTGTAGTTTATGGGGCCGATATTCACTGGAATGACATCAGCAGTGTAAACCAATCAGCGACGACCAGCACCAGTCGCTGATTGGTTAATACTCCCCGATCGTGCTGCTTACATTTCTCCGAATACTTCATTCTAGTCAGCTGGCGGTGCGTGTCTGCTCACAAAGCTGACTGCGCCCCCGTGCGAACAAGTATCATTGTTGTTTATAAATACGGAAATGTCTCAACTGCGCTGAGTTTGGCGCTAAATCGCTGCCATATTTATAGTGATGTGTAGAAATCGCAAACCGTTTTTATATTATTATGAAAAATTTCATGAAATTGAGCAATTTATTTGAAAAACAAATGTCATAATCGTGTTCAGCAGCAATTACTTCATATTTTGCACCACAAACGGCGTACAGTCTGTCTCAAATGTATCGCACATACTGGCCAGGATCACACCAGGCGGTACCAGCAAGTTTGAGATCCCCTGGGCCACCGATCCCAACACAGGTCAAGGGTCAGGGTCAGGGGCCCCTGGGCAGGTCGAAAGGGCCCCTGAGCGGGTCAGAGGGCCCCCTGAACACGGTCGAACTACCGACAACGATTGAAAATAGAATAGCCCAGCAAGTTTGAGTAAAGACATGGGAAAAAAAGGAACGGAAAATGAAATTGAAAAGAGAAGATTAAAAATGTCATGTAAATATGGTTAAAATATACCCAAATATAACCTAAAAACTAATTCGAATTAGTAAATTGCGTAAAAAAGAGGAGCATTGTTGTCAGTCATGCACGGATCGCGGATTTCGGTCATGAGGCGCCACATCAAAAATTTGCGACCTCCGGGCGCGCCAAGGGCACGACCCGGCTTAGCGGGGGGAGGGGCTTGCGCTCCTCCCCTGGATACGCACTTGGTCCAGAGCATATAGAAGAAGACAATAGAAAGCTGCGGTTTGTTTTTTCTAATTTTTCGACGATATTATTGTATATTCATATGTTTAAAGACAATATGAAAACTCAGGCAGTTTCCCTAAACTGCCTAAAACGCCTAGGGCGTTTGGAAAAACTGCCAGCAGTATCAAAACCTACTATAGTCAGTTTCGAAACTGCTGACGATGCACGACTCTGCCTCTGCGTGATCACTGATGAGTCCAGCGTTGCAAGGCCTATTTTAACATGTTAACTGGGGGGCAAATGCCCCGCGTGGAGACGTTTTGCCCCCCAGTCAAGACAACTGTCTTGACTGGGGGGGGGGGAAAACGGCACCCTGATTTAATCAATTTCGTGTCATTTGCATTGATTGTTTAAAATAAAATAATATAACTACTTCTTCAGGCACGTGCTAAGGGGGGCGGCGGAGGTCCGCCCCCCACCCTCCTGGAGGCTGGCGGGCCTTTTCGGCGCGCGCAGCGCCCGAAAAGGGTCGACTTTGACCGCGCGAAGCGCGGTATCATGGGATTAAGTCCTCGCGATGCGTGGTTCTTTTTGAACTGTTAAGAGCATTTCCGGTGGTTCTTTTAGGGCCATCAGGCCCTTTTTTCCCCCCTGATGATGATGATGATTTTGGCTTTAGGGCGCCGCACAAAGTAGTTATATGGCCGCCATAGGGCCTTTCCTGAACAAGCAAAGGGCCCTTGGCGTTCACAAAGCTAAATGCATGTCAGAGGGGCCCTGGACAAGCCCAAAGAGACCGAGCGGGTCAAGGGCCCTGACACATCGAATGGGCCCCCTAAGACAGCACAGAGGGCCGTGGGGAAGGTCTGACGGGCCCCTGGGGAGGTCTAAAAGCGCCCTCTGAGGCGGTTCAAAGGGCCTGAAACAACGTGGAATGGGCCCCTAGCGCAAAGGGCCCTTGGAAGGTCGAAGGGGCACCTGGGCATGGTTCCGGGTGAGGGGCCTGGCAGGTCGAAGGGCCCCTGAGCGGGTCAGAGGGCCCCCTGAACACATCGAATGGGCCCCTAGTCAGCACAGAGGGCCCCTGGGAAGGTCGGAGGGACCCCTGGGCAGGTCGTATGGGCCCCTGGGCAGATCGGGGGGCCCAATGGAGAGGTCGAGAGGGCCCCTGAGCGGGTTAGAGGGCCTCCTGAACACGTCGAATGAGCCCTTAGCCAGCACAGAGGGCCCCCGGGCAGGTTGAAGGGGCCCCTGGGTAGGTCGGAGAGACCCCCGAGCGGGTCGGAGGGGCCCTGAACATGTCGGTAGGGCAAAAAAACAGCCAGCACAGTTCTTAACTAGGTAGAAAGGGCCCCTGAGCAGGCTGGGAGACCCTTAGCCGACCAGAGGGCCCCTGAGAAATTAAAAAGGTCCCTGTGTAGGTCAGAGGGTCCCCTGAACACAAAGGCGCAACCAGGGGGAGGCACACGGGCCCGTGCCCCCTTACGAAATGTGGAGCCCCTCTGAGGCGGCCCCGTGGGGCCCCTCTGAGGCAGCCCGTGGGGGCTCCTCTGAGGTGGCCCGTGAGGGCCCCTCTGTGGCGGCCCAGAGGGGCCCCATTGAAGCGGCCTAGTGGGGCCCCTCTTAGGTGGCCTCGTGGGGCCCCTCTGAGGCAGGCACGTAAAGACAGGATTTCACCCGGGGCAGCGGTGGCTAAAAAGGACCCCCTTCCCGAGCATTTAAAGGGCCCCCTCCTGAGCGTTGAAAAGGCCCCAATGGGCACTGGGCCCTTCCGTGCTGACTAAGGCCAATTAGGCATGTTCAGGGACCCTTTTGACCCGCCCAGGGACCCTTTCAGTCTGGTCAAGGGCACCTCTGACTACATAGTCCTTTGATTTTCCCCAGGGGCCCTCAGCCTCTCAGGTCTGTCCAGGGGCCCTTAAGACCTGGTAAGGAACTGCTCTGGCTGCTTTGGGGTCACCCTACCGACATTCCCCAGGGGCCATCTATCCTGCTCAAAGCGCCTTCGATTTTTCAGGAAGCCTCCGACCTGCCCAGGGGTTCCTCTGTGCTGGTTACAGGCTCATTCGGCATGTTCATGACCCTTCTGAATCGCCTAGGGACCCTTTTGGTATTGCCAGAGGCCCCTCTGACCCCAACAGGGGCCTTTTGAACGTCCATGGGGCCTTCTGGTACTTCAGAGAGGGTCCTGTTGGGCGGCAGCCCTAAAAGGCCTCTGAAGTACTCTAAACTCTCTAAAGACCATGCTTAGCGTGGTCTCCAGACTTTTGATAGTGTCCATGATACCGCG
>VOPJ01009690.1:0-10553 GCA_014673585.1 Semibalanus balanoides
CTGGGACAATTATCCAATTAGGACATTTCCCCCCAAAAAGTCGAGAACACTAAAAAGGTCGCCGTCAGGGGCCAAGCTTAAATGAAGATTGCAACCGCGCAGTGCGCACTGCGCATACAAAAAATGCGCCCTCCGGGCCCTGGATCTGCGCCTGCTGACATATTTTTCGGTAGAAATTAATGTGCAAAATGTGATAAATTCTCAATATATTTTTGTATCGACTGTCGATTTCAATTAATAACTCCATTTATGTGGAAAAGGTGATGATTTCCCTTTAGGTATTCCGCATTATGTTTTAGCAACAATGACTCACCTCCAACGATCTCCAAAACGTCACCACAATACAGCTACATTCAAGTCAGTTGGCATCAGACATGTGCCAGGATCCAAACAAAATCCAAGATCCAAGATCCGAGATCCAGTTGTATTATGGATCTTGTTTGGAAAATGTGTCGTTGGATCCTATGGATCCAGGATCTTGTTAATATAATTTTCGTTGGATCTTATGGATCCAGGATCTTGTTCAGAAAATATGTCGTTGATTCCTATGGATCAAGGATCTTATTCAGAAAACGTATCGTTGGATTTTATCGATCCAGTATCTTTTTAGTCTTAGTGACGCTGGATCTTGTGGATGAGTTTTTGTGAAGAAAGTTTTGGGATTTTGCAGACCCTTAATGGTGTAGAATGCACCATTAAACCCACTGAGAATAACTTTAAATAATTGCAATTTAAGTGCTAGTTTTGTTAATCAGTATGCTTTGGGATTGATATCATCGATTTCTTTGTTGGCTCCTGATCTTACAGATATCTTTTGGATCTTGGATCCTACAGAACCATTTTGTCGTGAGATCCTGTAGATCTTGGATCCTGCAGGACCATTTTGTCGTGGGATCCTGTCCCTGTGGATCTTGGATCCTGCAGGACCATTTTGTCGTGAGATCCTGTGGATCTTGGATCCTGCAGGATCATTTTGTCGTGAGATCCTGTGGATCTTGGATCCTATGTTTTGGCCTCGGCCCATGTCTGGTTGGCATGCCTAACAGTGTGTCCTGCTCTCTGTACAGTATCTCCGCGGCCTGCCAGTTGTGTTTCTGACACCCAGTGTTTCCTGCAGCCTCACACACCCGCAGCTCCGGCTGTCAGCACACCTTCCGTGTACGTCCGTCAGCTGACCAGCAGCCGCGGCTGCTGACAGCTCTGCGGCGGCTGCTGACAGCTCGGCGGCGGCTGCTGACAGCTCGGCGGCGGCGGCGGCGCGGCAGCAGCTCCGCTGAGATGGCCGCGCTGGCTGCGAACCGCGCCGGCTCTGCCGCGCTGCGCCGCGACAGTCGCCGTCTGTCCGTCTTGTCTCGGCCGCCGCCGGCTGACGCGCCGCCCACCTCTCCCATTCACAGCGCAGCGTTCAGCCGCTCAGCTGGAGCCGCCGGCAGTGGAGCTGCGGCGCGGAGAGCAGTGCTCACTGCTCTCAGTGCTCACTGTTCACAGGCGCCCCCTGCAGCGGGTCGCCTGCGGACACCAGAGCACGCTGCTGCCGACTCGCCCCGAGTCGCCCGTGGATCCGTCCTCTCTCTCCAGCCAGAGCGGACGGCAGCAGGCGCAAAAACGGCGCAAGCTCGCCGGGGAATGAAATAGACGCTGCAGGCAGGTAGATCGCGACCCCGTGTTCGTCAGCCGGCCGCTACTAGCGCCACGACCGGGCCGCAAAAAACAGCGGCGAAAAAATACACCGCCGCTCGCTGGAGCCGGTCGCTCAGTGGTGGTCTGACAGGATGAGGAGCTCTCCGGGTGGATCTGCCTTCCTGTGTAGCTCCTGAAGCTCTGGGTGGGTAACCGTCTATCCACGGCTTCGAAGCTGGAGTAGTGGACCAGTTTAGTTGGCTGCCTGACCAGCGGCTCTTGCTGTGCGCCGTGGCCGCGCCGTCAGTGCAGTTGGCTGCCTGACCAGCGGCTCTGCTGTGCGCCGTGGCCGCTCCGCGCCAGTCGGCCGGCGGCGGCTGCTACCTCGATCCATCAGAGCGACGGCCTGCACAAAGGCGGCGCCGCGGCCACGTCTCGTCACGCCGCCACCTGACGCAGTCACGGACACTCTGCCAAACGGCTGTATGGCTGAGCTCAGTGCTCAGGACCAGCAGCTGCCCATACTGCCGAGCGTCCAGTGGTGGTGTGCTGATGGCTCTGACCGTCTCTTGACAGCTTCTGGCAGTTTTAGGCTGTCTATTGTACTATCTCTAACCGACTCTGACCGTCTCTGACCAACTCTGGCTGTCTCTGGCTGTCTCTGGCTGTCTCTGGCTGTCTCTGGTTGTCTCTGGCTGTCTCTGGCTGTCTCTGACCGACTCTGGCTGTCTCTGGCTGTCTCTGGCTGTCTCTGGCTGTCTCTGGCTGTCTCTGGCTGTCTCTGGCTGTCTCTGGCTGTCTCTGGCTGTCTCTGGCTGTCTCTGGCTGTCTCTGGCTGTCTCGGGCTGTCTCTGGCTGTCTCTGGCTGTCTCTGGCTGTCTCTGGCTGTCTCTGGCTGTCTCTGGCTGTCTCTGGCTGTCTCTTACCGTTTCTGGTCGTCTCTGACCGTCCCTAGCCGTCTCTAGTCCCTAATAGTCTCTGGCTGTCTCTGGTCGTCTCTGACAGTCCCTAGCCATCTCTAGTCTCTGATAGTCTCTGGCCGTGTCGGGGAATAACTGACGCGAGAACCCCTACCTTATCAAGTGCAATCCTGCTGAAAAAGAAGGATCACACTTGGAGCTGCAAATGAGATTTTTCCCACCTTGTCCGGTTTCCACCGGCGGTTTATTCAAACAGATCATCGCAAATTTGAAGTATGCCACCATCAATAAATCACAATAAATCACATCGATCATCTCAATATCAGAAATAAAATAAAAACATTTAATTGAAGGACACATAATCATTGGTGGATCCAGAACGGTGGTTGGGGTGGGGGGAGGGGGTACGGGTCGTTGGGGGGGGAATTAAACAAGTCTCACGCAATTCTAAAAGCTCATCGGATTTCGCTTGCCTATGCATTGATAGCTGATTTAAAACAAACTTACCTTAGTAAAAACTGCTTAGACTTTCTTCTAAACCAGTAAATGTGACAATTTTTCATCGATTTCAGACGTTTTTGGGAGAGGCCATGGCCGCTTTGGCCACCCCTGGATCCGCTTGCACATAATTGGTGATTTGGCGGACAGCTGCTCACTGCTTGGTGACAACAGTCAACACCTATGGACATTGGGCAATGTGAACATTGGACAAACTGTTAGTTTTTTCGTTTTGCTCATATGCATATTATTAAGTTAATTAATAAGCTCAACCATTATCAGTCGCATGCATTACTACTGTCACTACACAAATGCAGCAGCTGCAGGCAAGATAAGGAAACACTGCGAGGCAGAGATAACTCGCATACATGCGATATGTATATGGTAACATATGCGTATATAATGTAATATATACATGCGATATATGGTAACATATGCATATATAATATAATATATACATGCGATATATGCGATATATGCATGCTATATGTATATGCGTTGCATTTATGAAAATATAATTATATGAATACATACTATCATATTACTTCTATATTTGTTTGTATGTTTGTTGATTTGCAGTTGCACCAACGGAGACAACTCCACTAACAGGCGAAGTCTGCTATATACCGAGTAAGTAACTCAATGTCATGGGCACGTAGCCAAGAGGCCAGGGAACAAACTGAAAATTTGTGCGCCGCTCCGTGGCACAATTTACGTACAAATAATGCGGGTTAATAAAAATATGCGGGTTAAAACGAAACAAATCGTGACATTTCTCGGCGCATTTATGCGTTATGTTGCTGCTTTCTATATGATTGGGCAAAATAGTTCACTTATCACTTAATACCGCACTTTTAAACGCACGTTAACATCTTTTGAGTTCCGTGCCGCTCCTCAGCGCAATTAATATAAGTGTTCTAGGTCTTGAGCCTAAAAAAAAAATGTATATGCAACTTCGAATATTTTTAGCGGGCCCTTTAAACGCTCGGAAAAGGGCCCTTTCAACGCTCGCCAAGGGGACCTTTCGAGACGCCCCCCGCCCCCTGGACGAAATCCTGGCTATGTGCCTGCTCATTGTTGCTACGAGGTGAGCGATCGTGATGGCTGGGCTTATCATTTAATACCAAGTCATACTGCTGTCAGGTGCTAGTTCAGATCGAATGTCGAGCTCTTTGTATTTGTCAGAACAAAGTCCAGTATACAGTTCGTGGGCGAGCTGAGCCCAGCATATGCTGTCCGATGTCAGCGGGGTCTGTCTCCGGTGGGTCGAGAGAGGCCAGACGGCCGGGTCCCCGCCGGAGGCTGCGTCATCTCCCTGGACTGATGCGGTGATGTCCGGCGCGCCCGTCACACATCTCGGTGACGTCCGGTGACGCGAACTGCCGCGCCGCGCGTCATTCGAGCCACCGCCGCCGCCGCCGCCGCCGCCGCCGAGCATTCGACCGAGCTCCTCCAACTGCGCTGAGAATTCTGGTCCGTCTTCTCTCTCGGTGTTTTACACGCCAGAAATATCCCACAAACGCATGAGAACAGCGCAGGCGGTCCCCGGACGCGCCGCCTTAAAAACGTGGGATATTTGTAATCGCGGTGGGAAAACTACTCAGCGGCAAGGGGAATTTATTATTTTCGTATCTGTTCTCCTGTGAATCCAGATTTACTAAATGACTGAGGGAAGACTTCCCAGAAGCAGCTGGTGTGAAAATGCTTGGACCGTCGTGAAATCCCATACGGCGCACTGAGGCGCGGCGGGGACAGACGGCATGAAATCCGCTTCCGACCGGGCAAGGCGGCGCGCTCAACCGTGGCCAACGGCGGAATCCTTGCCTTTGGACGTCGCCAATGGCCGCCTGAACCCTTGCCTTTGGCGGCGCCATTCAGAGATCAGAAGGAGTCACTGCCGGGCCGGCTCGGGGCCACACGCATTTCGAGCTCCGCCCATCCCGGGCGCAGTCACTGCTGGGCTGAGTAGTGAGTAAGGGTTGTTTAAATAAGCCATACAATAGGGGTGTAGTGTTCCGCCATGCCGGGCGGCAGTCACTGTGGGCTGGAGTAGTGAGTAGGGTTTAATAAGCATAACCATAGGATGTAGTGTACGTACTAAGTCCAAAAGGATAGTGTATGTTTATAACATGTTGATATGCTTAGAGATTTATGCTTAGAATTTGGTTATCGGTGTCTAATATTGATTGTGAGTGTTAATGAAGTGTCGCCCACATGTCCCACATAGTAAACATTATATGTACTGACCACTATGTATAGTACATACCCCCGGACTCGGCTGCAACATGGTATCCATCATGTAACTGTCAATCCATACCTCGACGATTTTTCCATTCCACACTCAACTGCCGTTTCGCTTGCCATACCAGTGGTATCGATGTTGGAGACGACCGGCACAGGCGCCGGTGCAGGGCCTGACACCTGACTTCTCTGACAATTGCGGCGGCGCCAGGTCTGTCGCGCTGGCAATTTCCCATGTCCCCTCGGGGCGCGGCGCGGCGGCATGCAGCCCAAATGTACACACACAGTCCGTCACCGGCTCGGCATGTCAGCTCCGGCGCCGCAGACACAGCTTCCCAGTACACACTGCAGCCTCAAGGGTAACACGAGCAGTGACGTTGGCAAGGGTTCCCAGATAGGTTTGTGTTTTGTGAACGGTGATGACATTATTGTTAAGCAGAAACACACAATAGCTTGCTGTTGGTGGGACATTTTTTCCAGTCTCACTTCTCAGCGTGTTGTGTAATAAGAATGGACCTTGATGCTGCTGCTCGTTCTGTATGATGGTGCGCTTTTCGAACAAGCTGTGTATAGGGTTGAAAGTTGGAACTTTTGTTGGGGAAAGTCCAGGGCAATAGAACACGGGAAAGTCCCATTCAATTGACGCTATGCTTATAATAATTACGATAAAATGAAAATAAACATCCCGAACGTCGACGTCACATTTACGGGACTTCACGTGGCATCGAAGCCAACTACGTTTAGTATGTCAATTTTGATGGCACCAACCGTCCAATGCGTCCACTGCAGGCACGCACGACTGATTTCTATCTGCGCCGGTCCATATCACCCGGAACTTACGTCAGTAAGCCGCCACTGCGCCGATAGCGCCGCGGAGGACGATAACCGCGCCATATTGCAAGTGCGTCCGGATTGTCACGTTGTTATCGGTCCGCTGAGATGGGCTCATGCGGGCCCAGAACGCAGCGAGCATAAGGGCGCCGCAGCCGACAACAAGATCACGGACCTCTGTCACGGCAGAAGCCGACTACCGGCGACCGCGCTGGAGAACAGAGACAGAGACAGAGACAGAGACAGAGACAGAGACAGAGACAGAGACAAGAGACAGAGACAAGACAGAGACAGAGACGAGACAGAGATCAGGAGACAGAGAACAAGACAGAGACAGAGACAGAGACTAGAGACATGGACAGAGACAGAGACAGAGACAGAGACATGAGACAGAGACAGAGACAGAGACAGAGCAGACAGAGACAGACAGAGACAGAGACAGAGACCGAGACCGAGACCGAGACCGAGACCGAGACCGAGACCGAGACCGAGACCGAGACCGAGACCGAGAGAGATCCCTCGGCTTATTGTGTACCTGGATTGGATCCCGAGGCACATGACACAGATATCCAGATCTCAGCTGGATCCCGGATCCAAGCACATGTCTGGCTGGTATGCAGACATAATTCCTTGGGCAATGGGCACCGTCACAGGAAATCAGTTGGAGATGATGACTTAGAAGGCTATTTGTATTATAGGCGATATGATTCGGCTCATGACTGGTATGCATCGTCCTGCTTCAACTTTTGTCACGCCATCCACGGGTCTATTTGTTATTTAGAAGCAGTGTTTTAAAAGATTTTTTTGACGATTGCAGCGCACATGATCGGCAATTGCCACCAACTTTCCCTACCGGCTCTGTATGTTATTAAAGTTGTGTTTACATTGGCAGTATAAAGGCATGGTTACACCACTGGCGGATCCAGATGGGCCAACCAGGTCATGCCCCCCCCCCAAATAGCCTCGAAGGGGGCCAACATGTCTTTTGACCCCCCAAAACGTCAACAGTTTTTCGTAAAAATTACCTTTGCAGCATTTAAAATCCAACTATTTGCAGTTAAAAACTGAAAATTTTCGCGCTGCTTCGCGGGGCATGACATAAGTTTTGTTATTGCTTAAAGAAATTAAAAAAATGGGAAAATGCAATCCATTAAGTGTATAGCAGAGGCTTTCCTTGACAGTTTTTGCTTGCCCCACAGCCTACTCCCTTCATACAAACTTTTAGGCGGACATGTTAGCTAGTCTGGCAAGCTCCGAAAAAAGGCGACGCGAACGCAAAGACGCAAACATCGGCACCCGGAAGCTGCTCCAGTGGTGCCCAACTTGCTTGACCGAAGAGCTAATTAATAGTAGGGACCAGGCCAGGACCATCTCCCCGAGCCATCTCCCCCCAAGCTCCTCCAGATACACACTACACAGGGCGTACAAATGTGACGTATTGATGAGAATGCATATCCAGGGCATAAGACACAAATTTTCGTGCCGCTCCGTGGCGCAATTGATTTAAGGGTTCAAGGTCTTGTAAAAAAAAAAAAAATGGTATAGCTGCTTCAAAATTGTTGAAACTGGTTACAAAGTTGATATGGTGATTAGCTAACTCCAGCTCCTAAAAGTTGCTATGACCCATGCCATACATGTCATACTGGCCCCACCGCCTATATTTCTGGGTTTTATCAGGCAAACCCGTAAAATTTTTGCGCCGCTTCGCAGTGCTAAATAACTTAAGTACCTACTATAACATACAAATTCGTATTTAAATGCTGCAAAGACGTCTTCTTTCGTCATTTCAGCCGACCCCCACTTAAAAATTATTGGCGACTACCCCGCGAGTTGGTTTGAGATAAACGTTATTACTACTTATAAGTGTGTTTTCCGTAGCATATATACTACGGAGTAACGCGTTTTTTTTTAAAGTGTATTTTTAAGTTAAAATACAAAAATAAAGTGACCGGCCCGAGTCCGGGAGAAAAAAATGGGATACCCTTTGGCCAAAAAAAAAATTGCCCCCCCCAAAAAAAACGATGGCTGGATCCGCCAGTGGGTTACACTGTGCATTGCCCTGTGTTGAAGTTTCTTAGAGTTACTCACAGTTATTTAGAAGTTATTCAAAGTTACTACTACCGTCGAAGTTTCAGGGAATGAAACTTTGTCTTCTAAAAGGGGGCCCACTAGACCTGTGCCCAAACTACTTAACGTAACGAGTTTATTCTTAAACCAAAACCATTTTTTAGATCTGCTCTACAAATCTGCTTTCTCGGTTCAAAACTCCATCAAATGATCAACTCCAGATAAACTATTCCCTTTAACTGGTGCATATTTACGGCGGCATATTACGGCGGTGGTTGCGACCCTCACTCAATTTGTGTAAATTGCTTGATTTATTTTTAACAATATGAGTTTTGCATAGTTTTGTCTCTGGCTGTATATAACAATATAATTTATATAATCATTCAAATAACCATTTTCCCAAAAAAATGAATAAACAATAACAAACTAGCAATTAAATCGGAATTTCATCGATGCACTTGGACGGCGACCTGCATACGGTGAGTCGCATTCTAAGTGTCGGCGATTTGTTTCATTGACCAATCAGAGACGTTGTCACGCTTCTTGGCGCACTTACTTCAATTCAATTCTGGCCCCATGCATTGTTTACATAAAGAACGTAGGGAAGAACAACGTCAGTGAACTTCATGTAGCACACCAGGTAAGTATGTATGTTATTGTACATCGTACATACTTGCTTTTCATTTCATATTTGTATTTCCAAACTTACATCTATGAGCAAGGGAATAATTTTATTTAACTCTTAAATTTAGATAACATTATTTTGATCCCTAACAAAAGCCGAAGAAATTGTTGTTAAAATAAAATGTGAATATTTCCTTTTAACTGAATGTAGCGCTAACCAGCCTATGTGCTTTGGTGTGATATGCCCATTCCTTTGCATGGTTCCACTCCATATTTGTGTGTCCAATATTCTGGTAAACGGCTTCTAGTCACCCACTTTGCTCCGTTTCAAATTGCTATCTTTGGCGATTTAATAATATGACATTATATCGTTTACGTTTTTCTGTCAATCTTACAATACTACCCCTTGCTTATTTAGTTTTATATTGTTCGTCAATACGTTTTGACGGAAATGGCGGCGTTTGCTGACCGCACAGATAAACGGTGAAGCCGCCGGCCGACTACCTGGTAATGAGACGGACTGGAGCCCGCCACCACACACCGTGAGAAGACGGCTGGCTGACAGAGAGAGCGTGGGAGGCTGCCGGGCAGAGCGGCTGGCGTACAGAGGGAGCGGAGACGTCGCCGCGGCATCGGATATCCACATCCGGAGCGGGCCGGGCCGCCCCGCCCGGGTCCCACACTGCCGCCGCCGCCGCCGCTCCTCCGAGCAGGCAGGGGCGACACCCTTTGAAAGGTGGAGGGATGTAGCCGTAGGCGTGAGTCCCCGCCCCCTGACTCCTACGCCATTGCTCACAGGATGAGGATATTGCCGCCGAAGGTATACCCACTGTACCCACTGCGCCGCTGCTCGGTCCTCGAGAGGAGAAGCCGGGCGGGCATACTCGTCAATTGGCGGGGTGTTCGGACAAGCGGATTCTACTCGAAAACGATATATCAAACTGGGCAAGTATCTTCTCAGATCCGTGAGCAGACACGGGCCGTGACGCCGAACACTCAGTTTTGTTGGCCGGGGCGGTGATATGCGTCACGTCGCTGTGACGGATATTTCCGGAGCTGATCAGCCGGATACAGAGGACAGTGGCCGTCAGTGCAGCTAACAGACACTGCGGTCTGCCCGCCGTGACTGCCGGCCGTGGGGAAAAACTCCACCCCTGCAGCGAGCTGGGGTGGAGCCACCTACAGAAGGTGCACGTCCTGGCCAGACAGGGTGTCACAGGAGCCGCACCACAGCAGCAGTCGGCACGATACTACACCGCACGACACTCCACCACCTCACGACACCGCGCCGCACGGTGGTCCCCCGCCCCCGACCCGATACACGCTGGGAACAGGACATAATTGGCCTGGGACAGACGCGACAAACATCGCTTTTCGCAGCGGGACATTGCGAAACGCGTTCACGAACTGACTGAAATCACAGGGACAGTGCCTGATTCAGAAATCCTATAGAGCAGCGCCGCGGTCGTCTCCGTCGCGTATTGGTTGGGGTTTTACTTGTGGGAATTTTCCCTCGATGTAGGATTACGGTGGAATGATAAATACTGTCCTTGAATGGATGTGAATTCACCCTTACACGACCATGAAATGTTTGCTAACACTGGCACATATGTTAATTAGACACACAAACATCGCAATTTATAAGTAACGAATGGTAGCTCTTGACTATCTTGGGATTTAATTCGCTAAAACCAGCCATATATACGGTAGGTAGTGGTACCAGGGCCTCGGATAACATGTTAACTGGGGGGG
>VOPJ01009693.1:0-19647 GCA_014673585.1 Semibalanus balanoides
TGTGTTACAGTGTGCTGTGTTTATGTGCAGTGTGCTGTGTTGCAGTGTGCAGTGTGCTGTGTTGCAGTGTGCAGTGTGCAGTGTGCAGTGTGCTGTGTTTCTGCGCAGTGTGCTGTGTTTCGCCGTGTGTCTCTGGCTGTCGGGCTGCGTTGTCTGCTGTTTATCGCTATCCCGTGCTCGACATAGAGTCTATGGCTAGAAGATCGGCACAGCTCCACGTTACACTTTGTGGCTCCAAATTGCAGGAGGCAAGCAGGCAGGACTGCAGTATTCAGCAGCAGGCAGGACTGCAGTATTCAGCAGCAGGCAGGACTGGCAAGTACTCAGCAGCAGGCAAGGACTGCGTATTCAGCAAGGCAGGCAGGACTGAGTATTCCAGCAGCAGGCAGGACTGCATGTATTCAGCAGCAGGCAGTGACAATGCAGTATTTACAGGACACGTTGGGAAGAGGTTTAGCTAACGTCTAAACGCCTCCTACATCTCTAACGCAGGGCTACAATCTGCCCGGCGCGCGATAGATCACCAGACAGCTCGCACTCTTTGGCAGATGGCCTATCGAGTCTGGGCTGAGGTGAAGCAGCTCTGTGACGATCCTGAGACGCTCGCCGAGCACAGGAGGGTGCGACTCTCCCTCCCGGACTCCTGGCAGCTGTGGCACATCGTCACATCGTCACATCGTCTTCACATCGTCTTCGGCGGCTCTGGCTGAGGTGTGGTCTCTTCCGCACTTGGCGTTCGGCGGCTCCCCCGAGGTGTAGTGATGGTGGTACACTGAGACTGTCGTTGCCACACCAAGTGGTGAACCTCCCAAAACAGGCACTCTCAAGTCTCAGGGAACTCCCCAGGGACGCATCAAGGGTGGGAGAGGCTAGGGGAGAAATCCCCCCTCCCTCCTACTTACGGCTCACAGGGGCCCCACCGAGCTGGCCCAGACACCATTAATTGTCCCCGACTCACCAACCCAAACAAACTCCCTAACTCACATCCACACTCCAGAACTCAAACCTACTCCAGCTCAAACTCGCGCGTTGATCTGTGCTCTCCAGAGCCTGTATTTCCAACACGCGCTCGCACTGTGCCCGCACTCAGCAGGCCACAGGTACCGGCGAACAGAAGACCAGCACACTGACGGCGCCACCGTCCCCTCCCCTCCCGTCCGGCTGACGGCCCAGCTCCCACGCTATCTACAGACATAGGCCTGTAGAAGGCACACTTGCGTCCGGGCGAGCCACACCGCGTGACGTCAAATTGCGTCATGCGCTACGCTACCCCGGTATGCTATAGTGACTCGAGTGATGCCACTATGACGTAAGTGACGTAATCGACCGAGGAACAAGCCAAGGCGTTGGTAACAGCGGAATTCAACTGTTTGGTGGCGGCAGGAACGGGTAACGAAGCCGGGCCGGTCGAGGCGCGAGGGACAGACAAGAGACGAACGAGGGGCGCACACACAAATCTAACCATACCAGTACAGCACGGACTACACCAAGCATAACCGGACTATACCAGTACAGACCAGATCATACCATACCGGTACCGTACGGACTACACCAGGCAGAACCGGACTATACCAGTACAGACCAGATCATACCATACCGGTACAGCACGGACTGAACCAGGCATAGCCGGACTATACCAGTACAGACCAGATCATACCAGCTCAGCCCGGACCATACCGGCACGAAGATCAACCAAACCGAGAAACTGCAGCACTTGCTCACAGAACACGAATTGATTCGCAGTGCCGGGGGGCACCGCGGAAGACGAGTCTAAAAATCAAACGAGTTGCGTAAAACCGAACGGAAACCGGGTCACACGACGCAAGTTCGGTCACAGGGAGTCATTAACCCCCGTCGCAGATGTCCCTGACCCCATACACAGAGAGTCAGCGACCCGCCACGCTGCGGTCAACAATCTAGCGCAGGACCCTGCCGACCAAGGCGGGAAGAAAACAAGAAAGGAACTGTCACTTCTGTCAAATGCCGGCGTCGATAAAACCCACCACAGCACTGTCGATTGCCGGACGCGCAGGGGCGGGGCGCGTCGCATTGCATTTGGCATCGGCACAAAAATCAACGGCGGAAAGGCACCGGTCTGCTCGGCCACACAGCGGCCACCCACTATGTTCCTCCTCTGACATTTTAGGTACAACGCAATCACAGTTCTCGCCAGAAGTGACGCCCTATTTGTGCCGATAATCGAACCGAAACCCGCTTCGGTCCCTCAGCGCTGGCGGCAGAGGCGAGATCGTGCTGCCGTCCGCGCCCTCCAGCGGGACCGCCACAACCACAGGTTCGCGCCGGCGACCAGAGATGGCGCTGGCGTCGGCCCGTCTCTGACGGGCGCCAGCAATGCGGGGGGAGTATACATGTCCATGTCAGAACTTGCCGGGTCGTACTCCGCGGAGAACAAGGCGGGTGCGGAGGGGCACGGGTCAGGTTCAATCGAACGTCTGAACGTCGCTACAAGACAACGTACATAACAATGTCCATTCACCGGCATACATACCCACGTCACTGAATGGATACCAAGCCGCTGAAGTCTGAAAACCATCTGGGCGATTATGCCATGATGCTAAGCAGTAAGCACCCACTGTTTTAACTAGACAAATGACACAGCATCGCTATTAATGGAGCTTTTAACTTCACTCATTTCGACAAACACGATGGATTTTAATTACATCCATCTCGACATGAACTTGAGAGTAATATCGCTCTTCGAACTGCACTAATCTCACCCGCCTGTCTGTGCCAGCCTCACTCTCCTGTCTGTACCAATCTCACTCTCCTAGTAGCCTCCACCAATCCCACCCGATACCCGATGTCACCTTCCAACACGCCTTATCTCCACGACAAGCCGGAGCCATCTTTACCCCCTCCCCTCCTCCCGTATCTCACCAGCCTGGTCGCCGGCTCTTTACCCTCTCCCCCTCCCCGGTATCTCACCAGCCTTGTCGCCAGTAGCGCCATGATCGGCGGCCGGTGGTGAGCCCTGCGTCGCCGGCTCTTTACCCCCCTCCTCCCCGGTATCTCACCAGCCTTGTCGCCAGTAGCGCCGTGATCGGCGGCCGGTGGTGAGCCCTGCGCCGCTGCCGCCGGCTGCCTCACGGGACTGCCGGCCGGCACCTTCGTCACCCCGGGGATGTGCGTCATGGAGGCGGGTGGGCGGTGGCGCGCGGTTTCAGCCCGCAAGCGCCTTCGGGAAACATGGCCTGTATGCACATACGCGTACTGGACGGCGAGAAAGCGGACATCGGCGTACAGCACAGGCATGACACCACAGGCGATATACGGCGTACCCTGAGGGGGAGGTACAGAGAGAGCGATGTTCAGGTACGGCATGACACCTGTTCAAGACGCGTCCTGGGGGGGGGGTACAGAGATATGGTGTCCTCGACGATAAGTCAATAGTCATGAGCTCCTGAGGGAATATGGGTCACGCACAGCATTGACGAACAGGCGCCGGGCTCCTAGTATCCGTCCCCCGAGGGACTCGATTACAGTAGTCGTATTGCGACGTCAACGCACCGGCACTGACGCAGTCGTACACTGTTGCAGGGACGGTGCGGTTTCACCACAGGTCGCCACAACCACTGGAGTGGGAGGACAAGCAGCGATGTATTGGGAGGGCAGCCAGGTGCGTAAGCCGCTGCTGACCTAGGCAATAGAGTAGCCAGTGGCGCGGAGTCCAGGTCGTCAGGGGGGCGCCAATGACAAAATTGCGCTCTTCCGGCGCGCCCTACGGGACTGCGCATAGGAACAGTATCCGGCTCAAGGGAGGCGCGCCAACGGCCCCCCTGGATCCGCCGCCTGAAGTGATACACGCTCGCCTTATCTGAGGAGGAGCCGGGAAGCGATCATGGCTCCTGGAGGGAAGGTGCCCCCCCCCCCCGGGTCGGCGTCATGGACACAGATACCGGACGGCAGGCGGGATATTGACTGCAACTGCGACCGGTTTGAGGGCGTCGGCCGTATCGCAAATGAAAGACATGTTTACACCAAATGGCGCATAACAGACGTGGAGATTAGTCAAACAGGCCGCACTTCTTGCGGCCAGCTTTTAGCGGCCAGCAAGATTACCGTGAACATGGTCCCACTGGCGGTACAGAACGCCATTAGAGGGGTAACGCGCACAAATCATTTTTGGTCGAGCAACAATTAAAACAAATTGTCAGATTTCGCTTTATTGCGTAGCGACCAATTCTAAACAAAATCCGTTTCGTTTATATTCCATTTTCTCTCACGTCAGGCAAATTTCTGTAAAATCGGGTCCAATGTTGGTCCAATGTCCAATGTCCGGGTCTTATTTGGTCGTTATGTGACCACGCCCCCGACGTCCCGCCCGACTCCGCCCCTGACCACGTTCGTCCATCAGCAGAGTACCTACCACCGCCGTGCCATGCAGCCTCCCTCCTATCCCCCTCAGCGGGGAGGGGGTGGGGCCGGCCGCCTCTCCATATCAACACTGCGTCACAGCGTCTGCCAAGGTCGCCTCGGACAGCCGCCCCCGGGGCAATGACCCCCAGCCGCTGCAGGTCAGTGACCTCTCTCTCTCTCTCCTGACAGGCGAATCTCGCCCCTAACGACACCGAAGTGTACTGATACTGATACAGCCCGCCTGCTGTGTAGAAGAACTGATGATATCCCAGATGTGTTGACCTGGGTAGTCATATTATTATACAATTGTATGATGTTTTCAGCAGGGTTGGCAATCAAGAGGATTATCACAAATCTGAAGGTTTTGTCGTTAGACTCTAGAGGTAAATCTAGAGGTTTCAAGTAAATTGCACGCGGATCCAAGAGGTTCTCAGCAAACCAAAAACTATAGGTCCTAGAGGTTTTTGGTAATGCCTTAGGTTTTCGATCAGCTAAGTCTGGCAACGGTGGTTTTCAGGGGTTTTACTCTGGGCAGATATTTCCCCAGATTCATGGATATGCACGGGTCGCTTCAAATGGTCAAGTGTTTTCTTTGACCATCATTACTCAAGTTGGGACACAGCCAAGCTTCACGTTAAAAAATGTGCTAGTTCATCATCACAAAAGTCATCCCTGGCATGCAAGCAGTTCGGATGGCGGGGCCGGCCGAAAGAGAAACAAAAAGGACCAACAAAAAGGTCAGGGACACTAATAACAACACATACAACTCAGCTACTTTGGGATAATATATCTGGTGAGATGTTAAGACATTGCCAGAGACGTCATGACGTCATGCCAGAGACGTCATGCCAGAGACGTCATCCGTGACAACATCGATGACCTCAACGCAAAGCTCAAATGACCTCAGCGACCTCAGTAAGTGACCTTGGCGATTCCCAAATCGACACTGGTACAACATGCTACCACCCGAAGGCAAGAAAGACAAACCAGAGAGTTATAGAGATATAGCAGAGTTGTATATATGTATAGCATGTGTTGTAGAAGACCCCGAGACCAATAGTGCTCTGAGCCCGTAGTCGCCAATGATTTCATCATCTGGACTCTGACAAGCGGGGTAACCACTGGTCTTCAATGATTGCATCATAAGGACTCCATCTGATGGACTTTGTGGCATCTCAATGTCTGGGCTTTGCGCCATGGATTGTATCGCTAGCGCCACATTGCAATTCTGGCTGATTGCGTCCAACATTGTAATCCTGCAGGCGTAAGACGATCAATCACTACTCGCTAGCGCCACATTGGTATAATTCTTCCTGCAGGTCGATGCGACACATACTCGCTAGCGCCACATTGTAAATTCTGCAGGCGAGCGACACACTACTCGCTAACGCGCCAATTGTAATTCTGCAGGCGAGCGACACACTACTCGCTAGCGCCCACAATCTGTCAATTCTGCAGGCGAGCCGCAGACACTACTCGCTAGCGCCACATTGTAATCCTGCAGGCGAGCGACACCACTAACTCGCTCAGCGCCAACATTGTAATCCTGCAGGCGAGCGACACACTACTCGCTAGCGCCACATTGTAATTCTGCAGGCGAACGACACGCTACTCGCACCGATGATGACGCGCTAAAACCTTGCGAGGTCACTTTTGGTAGACACTAACAGATGACAAAAGCTTCGTTGAATGCTACCACCGACAAGACTCGGGTAGCAAGACTCGGGTATGTCATCGGGTAGCCAATAGCCAATGATGCAATGTCAGAAAGGCCTCGACAAGACAGGCCAAAACACGCTACACGCTATCATGTGAATTTCATCACTTTGTTGCTTGGAGCAACATATTGCTGCGTTGCTTTTGATTTTGATGCGTTGCTTGGAGCAACACATAGACCTGTCGTTTTCAGGCCCGGTTTGAGGCACCCGACGCGCTGGACCTGAAATCCTGCTCAGCGTCGGCTTTGTGGCCACTGAATTCGGCAGCTCTATTGGTGTCAGCGGCTAATAGGTGGGGTTCCAAGGGCGGTTTGGTACTATGTGAGATCCTCACTGGAAGTATATTTATTGGGCAGCCGGTAAATATTCCCTGCAACAGTCTACAGTACTGGGGCTCGCTGTTCTACCATAGTGGGCCTCATAGTGGGCGCACACCGCCACACACCATACAGCGTTTAACCCTATTCCTGGAGGGATGAAAAAGTATGACGATAATCTGTCGGGGGGCGGGCGGTCCTATATCGGTGGACTCCCCAGCCTAATTCTAGATGTCCGCTGCTATACAAGTCTTCCTAGAAACATGAAAACTTGGTGTGTGTATCTAGGTCGACCATTAACCTCTATTTTGTCAAATTTTGGTGACCTTGGGGTCATTCATCTTTAGGTCAAATTGACGTCAAGTGCAAAAACTTATTTTTGGTCAAAGACTAATGGAGCAATGTTTGCCTACGAGGAAACCTTTGGAGGGCTCGTGGGAAAACTTGGCAGCTAGAGGAATTCTCCGCCGCCATCAAATCGCTGTAAAGTGGTTTAATTTGTCTTTCCCGCCGTAAGGCATCAGAAATGACCTCAGGTCAATGGTTTAGACTGTAAGAAGGTTCAAACAATGTTAAAAAAACCTGTTTTTCAGTACATGTTTGTTCGTTAATTCAACTTTTTATATAAAGTATATACAGCACTTATTTTGTGTACCATCGTGTTTCTCAGCGTCATTGGCAGTTCGAATCATATCAACTTTGTTCAAATCGCATAAATTGACTCGCGGTCAAGGTTCAAGGCTCAAGGTCAGGTGACGTAAACGGCCAAAAATGCATATCAAAAGACGCGCTATCTATGACCCGCAGACAAAACATTTGGGGTGAGCAACCATTTGGGGCATCACTAATGGACATCGTATTTGTCTACAGTTATTTGATAAAAGACAGCTGTCTGCATGACCTCGAATGACCTTTCAACAAGGTCACTGGACTGTAACAAAAATCAGCATATTATCTTTGCGGATACAAAGATGGGCCTAACGATGACACTCGCACAAGTAGAGAAAATAATTGGACTTGATGCTAATGTTATTAAATACCCCGTTTATCATTATTATTCACCATTAATACTATAGTTCTTTGGTGGGAGAAGTGTATATATAGCATTTGACCTGGCTCATGTTGAATCAATATTTAGATTATCTACGGATTTGTGGTGGCGGACTAGAAATTCACTTCTAACACATATTGGAATTATGGGCATGCTTGTTCTCTTCACTATATCTGTCCCGCGCGGTTTTCTTTCGTATACTGTGTCTGTGGATACGCACTATAAAAACTTGCATCATTATTTGTTGAATAATTATTATGCATTCCTTTTTTCAAAAATTGGATTTTCAAGAATTTTCATAACATTTTTGTGAATTTTGAGATAGCCATCTGAAACAAACATATCAATTCCTCCTATGCACGATATCTCTTTTTTTTGGCAACATCTGTCTCTTCAGACACAGCTAAGTTGGACACACTCAACGTCATATCGAGGAGTAGTGCTTAACCATGCCACAAGATTTTGTGTCAAAACGATAGGTTGCCTTGTGAGCTGTCACGTGGCTGTTAATTGGCGAACACGCCCCCCTAATAAACTGTAATCGACCAGCTCCTCTCTAATGTAATGAGACCTTTGGAAACAAATTCAGTACACAATTCGAGTGCCAGTGGCAAATTTTGAGAGAAAAGTCAGCAAGTTTGAAGATTCTGAGTAATTGAGTTATGAATGACCTATACCGTCGGAGAATACGAAAGGGGGGCCTGATTTCCGGTGGTACTCCCGCCTCTCGCTGCAGTAATCAGGGTTAAGTGCTGTAAGTGGCAGATGTCATTATCATCTAAAGAAAGTCTTTGATACTTCAGCATTTTGTTTGTCGTTTATTCGCGATCGCGAGCACTATTCGGACGTAGATACTTACCTCTCACCAGCGGTTTGGACTATTTGCTGCAATTCTGATAGCCCTTTTGTGTTCGACACACGCTACGTCCAAACAATACCATATTTAGTTTATTTCCCACGCATATATACGCCAAATCGGAAGTAGATTTCACCCACTATCCAGTGGTTTGGGCATACCGTTGATGCCCACATGTGATGCCCCAACCGCATCCAGCTGTCACTACAGTTCAGCGGTGCTGTGGCTTTGCAACGTCTGTTCCTAATTTAACTGTGGCACTGTTCCTCTGCTCTAAGAACTGTTTTGGCACGCGACCGGCAGTAATCCACTATCCTTATTCTGACTCTCTGTCTGCTGAGTCTCATTGGCCGTCGCTCACTTTCGAGGCGGAATGTACTGGTGACAGGTCGCGCTTATCGGGCTGCCCCCTCAGCAGAATCCTCTGGCAGGAAGCGACAGCGCAGTTGAGCATTTACTTGTTTAAACGAAGTATTGAACAGGAAGGGCATGCTATGTGCACGCCACCACGCGAGGACTGCTCACGAGATGGGTGTACGGAACACTACCTGTGGGCTACACCATACATCATTGCCGGACTCACCAGCTTTTAATTTTTTCAGCCATCCCTAATATGGTCCCGGGATGTTCAAGTACTCCCATTTTTTCCCAGGGTTCGCCTGCTGGCGCCCTAATTTTTTGTGCATTGTCTCGCACTAATTTGGCGACACCGTAGAAGCTGAGTCACCTGGCTTCAACCACTTAGCACGCCCGCTAACGCAACTATTAATATTGACAAGACCGTAGCCGGTCAAGGGACAAAAAGGAATGAAACACACGGTTTATGTCCGCGTTAGCGATCGAACGTCTGAGAGCACTTTGTGCGAGGTTTGCCTTTTGGCTCCATTCCACACCATAATCCGTATCCTGGCGTGGGCACTGGCGCATTAGGGCCTAGGCCGCATAACTGACAGGCGTCTAGCAACGAACACAAGGCAGAGTCGCACAGCCAAGGGGGCGTCGCCACAACGCTCGAGATTTGTATACGCGGCGGGGCGGGGGGTGGGGGTGATAGTAGCTGTTGAGGGCAGCCAGATGTTCGCTCCACGCTCCCACATGGGCTAATACTAAAACCCCGCTGAACTGCCCCCGCCGATTGCGAGGCCCCTGCGTCACCCCACTTTCTGTTCTGGCGGTGACCGGCTCCGAACTGTCAAACCTGACATACTGCCCTGTGACAAACGCACACCACCCCGGGCCGCCGCCGCTAGCCGGTCGGTCGGCCGAGTCGGTGCCTAGATGACGGGCATGTGGGGTGGTGGGAGGGGTGGGGGAGGGGCAGCGGCACGTCGCATCTACGCAGCAGAGAAGCCGCCGCAGCGGTACTAAAAACGTGGTTAGTACCGCCTGAACTAAGCGTGACAATACTGAACGTGTACGTTTAGCGCTGGCGTTATTGGACCTACTAACTGATTTATTTGTTATGTACTAAACACGTCCGGCCGTTTAGTAGCACCGTGTTGAGCACTGCCATAAATAAACAAACCCTGCACGTTTCTCCGCCCGGTCCGTCGACGTTAGTACTAACAGACGGTACTAGAGGCGACAGCATATCTGCTGCAGGTTTACAGTTACCTAGCCCCTCAATGAATTGACTCCTTGATATCTCGCGGCTGCCATCAGTTCCGCAGGTGCCCCGTACTGCAGCGGCGGGACAAAGACCAGACGCTGGCCGCCGATACCATGAACTGTTGAGGATCAGCTCATGAAATCGAGCGGCCTCACGGTGTCGCGAGGCTACCCCTGACGCGGAGAGGCGCAGAGGGCATGGGCGTAGGCAAGCTCATCTTAGAAGTTAGGGGCGACCGCGCAGGGGCATTTGTGCTGGCCGAATTACCAGAAAGTTAGGGAGGAAGCCAAAATTATGCACCCATGGATAGTCAGCCAACGAGCCGTATGTCATGAATGTGGAAGGCGTCTTAGCCGTCGCAAGACCGAGGGGTGAGTTGGGTACAGAGAGTGTACACTGAGGGGTTAGGTTCACGAGGTTTACGAAGAGCCAGGATGGTCGGAGGGTCACACCCAGGATACAAAAGCCAACGGTCTTCGTTGCGCAGCCCGAGGCCAAGCGAGAGTTAAGTCGAGAGTGTAGCAGGAGGTGGATTGTTCAGTCTACTGATAAAGCAGTTGCTATATCCATTTCACTTCGAGGCCACCAGGTGCCTCTGGCACTGAGGAGGGCCTTTCTCGACGGAGAGCCTCGCAGGTCGAGTGGCTCAGACAACATGTAAGGTAGCAGTTAGTTGGTACTCTACATACTTCAGAACTGCTCGCTTGCGACCGGACACAGCCGCGTGGGCGATATATAATAGTCGGAGGCAGTGCAGTCACAGCGGGTCAAAATAGACTGCGTTGGAGCACATTGGAGCACATTGGAGCACATTGAACCACGTGGTCCACAGTGGGGATCACGGACGGGTCTACAACGGCAGTTAGAGGTGCCATGGGGGGCATCAACAAAAACAAGTTTCACAAAATTTAGCACACAAAAATCGACGGATTTCGCTCCCTTATGCATTGATAGACGTTGTAAAACAAATTTTCCTTCGTAAAAGTTGCGTAGATGTCCTTTTACATCAGGAAATGTGTAAATTTGCGCCAATTTCAGGCGGTTTGAGGGGGATTCGCCCCTGATTCCCCCTTGATCGGCCAGTGGTGGGAACCACAGACCGAACAGTGGGCCAGAGATGACCACAGTATACCACAGCTGTGGTATGTGGTCTGCTGTGGTCTGGTATGTGGTCTGCTGTGGTCTGGTATGTGGTCTCGCCTGTGAGTTGTTCCCTCTAAAGATACCTACGTATTCACTGGTCCACAATGGTCTATGGAGGGCAGACCACAGCAGACCAAGGATCGATCACTGACAGCCATATTGGACAGCGGGCAGACAGGTCACCGACACACATCAGTGTCCCAAGTCGCGCAGGCACCCGAATAGAGTGGCCGAAATTCAGACACGCAGCACCATAAACCCGCGCAGTGGCATCAATTCGTCGCCGTCACGGTTCAGTCATGTGGTACAGCAGATTGCCGTACTGGCATACACGCCGGACAACTCAAGACACGCGCACTATCACGTGCTGAAAGGCCAGCATGGGCACTGCCAGGCTAGGCAGTAGGCACCGAACACGCATTGGATATGCATTATGTAACACTGAATACGTCACCTGCCGCAGGTCACATGAGGTCCTGTATAATGCATATCTGCATAACAGTCAGCTGCATATCTGCATATAATGCATATCTGCATAACAGTCAGCCCAGGCCGGTAGCGAGACAACGTGCCGGAATTCGGGACCAGCGGCGGGTCGGTGGGCCCGAAACTTGCAGCTCTAAAACAAACCATTCACGTCTGGAATCATGACTTAACCATGAGCGCCGCACGCTGCGGTCCCCAGCTCGAATTGGTTAGACTATGGAGGCGGCGAGAGTTGACAGGTACGGTAAATGTTGTAACCGAAGGTAGGCGGTTGTTGTACCGAAAAAGGTACGATAATGTTGTACAGAAAGTTGGATGAGGATACCCATGGATTGGCCACTTCCTGTCGGTGCCTTCTGATGTAGGAAGACCATGGACAGAGCCACCTAGCGGTCGAAGCGCGAAGCTTTCGGGCATCAGGAGAGCTCCCGCCAACCACAATCAGACTGTAACACGTCGATACGTTAATCTTACGATCTAATAACCCGCAGCGGCGAATGCGCAAGGCGGCAATTAGAGAAGCTCTTCATAGAGACGAAACCAGAAGCATACGAGAAATGATTCGAATAAGGTCAGCAATGTAGTGTCCATCAGCCAGGGCAAAGGGTAAAAACAATGTATTTTAGTTGATGGCTCACTATTTTCTTCCGGGTCAAAAGCCTTAGATTTTGGAACTCTTTCAACAGCCAATTGCTCTCGCAAGGTATGATAACAATTACCTCAAAGGTATGGTAAATGGAACAAATTGGTATTGACAGTATTAGTTTGGGAAGTCCCATATTTGAAAATGGCATTCACATTTCCGATATTAATTAAATAATCCGCAATGAATGTAACAGCAATTCGATAGATCTACGCACGCCGCACCATAATGATTCCTTACTTCCAAGGATTATATATAACGGCAATATTTAATTGCGGTCAAAAAAAATAACTGTACTTGCAGAGGGAAAAAGGCACTGAAGCACTTCCGCGTTGTCGACGCTTATTTAACCATAAACAAAACCGCCGATCTCCTGTATTGTCGTTTGAAGATCGGTCAAATTGTGTCGCTGAGTAAGCCAATCCAGGGATATTTGCTCATCCATCTGACCGGAAAGGTACGGTAGATGTTGTAACCGAAAGGTACGGAATGTTGTTACCGGCCACTTATGCCGAGTCGGTGACGGTTGTGTCATTGGATAACATTACAGCGCCAGTGACCAGTGACAGTGACACCAGTGACAGTGACGACAGCGACACCAGTGACAGCGCCAGTGAAGGCTGCTGCAGTATTAAAAAGGGAGCATTAAGTCGGCACATGACCTAGGAGACCCAACGTCTGTTGATGTTGTAACTGAGCTGGATGCATATGCTGCAGGCTTTCAGTGGCTACATTGGGAACAGCTTCATTTGGAAAGCAGCGAGTCACAACTTATTGGTAACATTGTCCTGACTCCTGACATATTGTATAACGCTCTACCCGACCAGCACACTTGTGATAGAGATGCTACTGCTGAATGATTGCAATTAACTTGCGTCGTTCATGGTGTCGCTCCTGATTTATTGTTATCAGGCTAACATTTAGGAGCACACAGTAACTTAAATGACATTTTAAGACGTCTGTTTACTGGATAAACCCTCAAGTGTTTTGCTAAGTGAGTTTTATCGACATCAGTCTAAAAAACACAGTTTACCATTTAAAATGGTCTTAAATTAATCATGTTTCATCCTGTAGGTGGTATTGGGCTTTGCTACAAAGCGATTGTCGTCATTTTGAAAGTCTGGTTCTCTCACACTGATGTCACATCCTGTACATTTTCACCGAAAATACAAACTAATCTCCGATATTTTCAGACCGTCAAGTTTTTCAGCCTCCAAGTTTTTCAGCCTCCTTGGGCTTCGGGCTGTGTGCTTTGATCATCGAAAAGTGTCAGCTCTACTTCAAACACTTGACGTAGGTGGCAGCTATTCCCGCCCTTCATCCCGGTGTGACCAGTTTGCGTTTCAAACATCCAACAAACTCATTGGCGGATCTACGATCTAGTTTTTAGTGCCATGGGGGGCATCACCCCGAAAAAGTTTCACAACATTAAAAAACAAATCATCGGATTTCGCCCTCTTATGCATTGCTAGACGTTTTAAAATAAACTTTCTTTGTTAAAAGTTGCGTAGATGTCCTACATCCGGAAAAGTGACTTCGCTTGTAAATGGCTTGCTTTCCGTCGGCTCGATGACAATGTGCAAAATAATAGATACAATTTGCGCGCGATTTCAGGCGGTTTGCGGGGAGAGCAAGTTTTGCCCCTGCTGCGCCCCACCCCCCTGGACCCCACGAGTTGAAACCATACTTCGATTCATTCTGGGTGACTGTTACCACACGACAGTAACTATCTCCCAACCAGCTACGTGCTTTAACATTTCCAATAACCGGCCGCTCTACCCTGCCCACCTGACAGAAAGCCATCTGCTCCCCTCCCATCCCCTCTGCCCCAAGGCACGCATCCGAGGCTAGTCACGCTCCCCCCCCCTCCCTCCCACTCCGCGACGCACACGAACTGCGACTGAGTCGTAGCCAGAGGGCACGGAAGGACGCGCCGCACGAGGCTCGGCGGCGCCGGCCACGACGCCGCTGTCCACGTGGCGCCTCCTCGTGTTTTACTACGCAGTAGCGCACACGTGGCAGGGAAAAACGCGCAGCTGGCCCATCCAAGGCCCTACATAGCTGCGGCCCGCCACAGCAGTGAAGATCAGCCATACAGAGCGTGGAAGCCAGTGACGGCCCGGAGGTGTATTTTGCGGATGGGGGAAGAAATTCAGGGAGCCCCTCGTTCAAAGGGCCCCCTCTACGGCCATAGACCCACCAACCCCCCCCAAAAAAGCATCTCCATGGATTTAAGCCACTATGTTTAGCAGGGCCCTCTGAATAGTCGCAAAAACGTCGGACAGGCCCATTTAAAAGACTTAGGCCTTCTGAGTACCAAGCGTCCCACTCAGGCCGGTTGAGGGTCTCTGTCGGTCGTCCAGGGCCCCTCAGGCTGGGTGGGAACACCTCAGCTCGGGGCCTTCGGCTATTTTTCGGTCAAAAATAAAAAAAATATAACTAACTTCTTTGAGGACCCCTTAAAAATGTATGTGGGCAAAATCATGCCCCTCCCCCCCACACAATTATCAAGTGGCATGGCAGCTTGGTCGACGTTTTGGTTGACATCAAAATATCTGACCTTAGACTTGTAATTATTTAAAGAAGTTAACAGCATTATTCTGATCTACAATAAAGTGCATTTAGCCTTTTCAAACAAATCCACGAAACCCACAAGAACCTCAGCGTTCTGCTCAACTACACTACCACAAAAAATACAATCTTTGGCAGCCGCATGTCCGCAGGGTGCTGACCCCTGACACGCGCTGGGGGTGTCAGGGGTCAGGACTGCTGACTCAAGGAGCCGCCCCAGGCGCGCCGACACCAAACCAGCGCGAGCGGCCGGCAGATCGCGACGCCGACGGGCCATCTGTGACGTCAGAGCGACGCAGAAGAGCTCATAAGAAGCATGGCGGCGCTGGCAGGCTGCCAAGTCTCTCAGGATGCCTCAGGAGGCAGCAGCGACGGAGGCAGCGCCACGCCTCTGGCATGGGGTGGGTGGGGGGGGATTATCGAGTTCGGTGGAGTGGAGCGGGGGAGGGGGGATCGAGGGGGAAGCCGCGTGGTCCGCACTCCGCAGTCGGCGAAGGTCGCCGAGGTGGAGCGTCAGACAGAATATATGTAGAGCTAGGGGGAGGGGGAGTGTCAGCAAAAACTTGTTGAACTGGGGAGAGGTGAGGAAATAGACACAAAAAATGAGACAAAAAGCCTATGGGCCCATCCGAGAATCCAGTCCCCTCCACCAGATTCCGGGTCCCTGTCACATCATCCTATCTACACCTGCCTAAACTAAGCCTCTAATCTCACGAGTAATTATGAATTTCTTCCTTCTCTGTAGTAGTATTTAACGTGTCTTTAAAATGGGGACATTGCCCCCCCCCCCTCCCTCCTCGCCGGGGACGGAAGCCCCCGGGCCGACGGCGGTCCAACACGCTTACACCGCTGACGACGATGGCTAGTTTGGAGCGGCACTCCCGAGAACGCTGAATCGGCGGGCTGAATCAGCGGGGGGACCCTCTCGTGGTGGACGCTAGTCGCTGACTCTACAAAAAATCGTCCAATACGAGTGTTCAACTAAAGCCAGCTGGAGAAGTCAGAACCCGAGCAGCCTGTACTTTTTTGGGAGTGGTCTATTGTATAAGTGTATGACGAGAACTGCAGTAGATGGTTCTCGTCGACATGCACCCTTTGAGAGCGAATGCTTTTGGAAGTAATGGGCAGATGATCCCATTCCAATTAAACCGCTTTCATTCGTTTTTAGGGAACAAAGGAGGGCAGGCGCGACCCGCTCAGTGAGGGCGCACTAGCTCCCCCCCCCTTAGATCCGCGCCTGAGTTCACCAGCGTGGTGCAAGGTTAACTTCAGCCTTCCACCCCGTACAAACCCCGTACAAACCCCGTACAAACCCAACACTACTCCTCCAGCCTCCGTCATAAGAATCAGTCAACCCCGTAACACCACCGATGACCCCAAGCGTCTAAGAAAACACCGATCCTCGGGCTCACGAGTATCGATAACAAGACGGACTCGGCTCTTCAGAGGAAAGACGACAGCTGTGGTCGCCATAGATAGACTCTTGACAGCACTGGCCGATCAAAAGAAGAGCGACGCGGCATGAGCACATTCCCCTACTCCCAAGCCACCTGCACATGGACGAAAATTGACACATTTCCATCTAAAAATAAATATAAGCTGCTTTACAGCATGAGTGGGTCCGTGACAAACTATTAACGAATAAGGAAGCGACATCCGATGAGCTTCTTGAATTGTGTGCTCGACATTTTGGGGATCCGTCCCCACCCCCCATCAAAATAGCTTGCTTGCCGGTCTGAACCAACCCTTACTTCAGAGCGCCTGAAGAGCGACAACTAACGGCAGTGAGTGGCATTTTGTCGTATCATGAACCTGGTCCCAATGGTCCCAGAGGGTTGAAAAATAATGTGACATAATGCAATTTTGTTGGAAAAACTATAGATTTTATTTTTTTAAAGTTATTTTACTTCAAAAGCAAAAATGTATGTATTTGTTTTTGTTAAAAAATATAAAATTGATTAAAAATTATTTGTATTAAATATTATACCCTTGTCAGGAAAATTTACATTTATCAAACTATAATGTCGGTAAGATCAAGTGAAAAGAAAACAAAGTCCCATGACAAATGGAGAGAGCAAAATAGTTTGGACTAAAAAAGAGCAGAAAATGTCCCAAATTACAAGGCTGGCTACCCACATACCGCAGAGCGATTACCGACCGTGACCTTGACAGCAGACGGCTGTCAGCAGCCGGCTGTCCAATGACTGCGCTATGCTGCGTCACAACTAGTGGTGCCAGTTTCAGAACATATGAGTCCTATGTCCGACCATGAACATATGAACATATGTCCTATGTCCAACCGATATAAATGACCATGGTAAAGCTGTCCGTCAGAAACTGTCCGAAAATCAGTGTTTGTCAGAAATTGGTCCGAAAGCAGAAACAAATATGATGAATATTATGTGGAATGTAAAACATCCAGTGTATCATTCCCATTACATATATACATAAATATAGACATTTGTGTCAAATAACGCTAAAGAAGAATATCCGAAAGCAACAATCAACATACATCCATTTATATACAGGAAAGTATTTATCGATAAAAAGTAAGTAAGTGATTTTCATGACAAGCCATCTGTGGGCATTGGATGTCTGAAAATGTCCAGAGAAATAAGCTTGTATCCGTCCGAAAACCGAATCGGTCTCCGGCCAAAATCGGAATTCCGAAAATGTTTCTACCGATCCGCACCACTAGTCACGACTCTCACACATGCCGAATACTCGACGGCGGATTCAGAACGGTGAACTGAAAATGGTGGGCAAATCTGAAACCTCTGACAATATGCCACCAATTCATCAGAATAATATTCCCCTTGGGACAGAATCAATGAAACAAACTATCAAAGAAGAAGACGTTTCGACTCACACAATCAAGAAGTGTCCCAGATAGGCCACTTCCAGTTGTCAAGGTGGGGTCATCGCACTATGCCCTTCCCTTAGATTCCCCTGCCTCAGACACCCCTCTCCTCCCTCAGAGGAGTGTCCAGTTGTCAAGGTGGGGTCATCGCACTATGCCCTTCCCTTAGATTCCCCTGCCTCAGACACCCCTCTCCTCCCTCAGAGGAGTGTCTGAGGCAGGGGAATCTAATCAGCTAGATCCGCCTCTGCCCACACCACACCATATGAACCGCGTCCCATACCGCGCCACCTACTGCGTCACATACGGCGCCACCTACCGCGTCCCATACCGCGCCACATACTGCGCCACCTACCGCGTCACATACCGCGTCACATACTGCGCCACCTACTGCGCCACATACTGCGTGACATACTGCGCCACTACTGCGCCACATACCGCGCCACCTACTGCGCCACATACCGCGCCACCTACTGCGTCACCTACTGCGTCACCTACTGCGTCACCTACTGCGTCACCTACTGCGTCACCTACTACGCCACATACCGCGCCACCTACTGCGTCACATACTGCGCCACTTACTGCGCCACATACTGCGTCACCTACCGCGTGACAGGTGTGCAGCGCGGCGTGTCGCGCGACACCACCAGAATCCGTACCCTCGACCCGCGCTGTAAACCGCCACGGCCAGTCCGACAGCTGATCCGCAGATTAGAGCTGCGACTATCCAATCAGCGGCAGATTAGAGCTGCGGCTTCTGAACCCAACGGCGAGCATCCTCTTGGCTTACAGGGCATTTCATCGGGGTTTATATTTTAAGTTGGGGTTTAAGGATCCGCAGCTACTAAGGTTATATGTCTCTCCTAAGGTTATATGAAGCTACTAAGGTTATATGAAGCTCTCCGCTTCCAGATACCACCAGGACTGTCTTCTGTGCTGGTGACCCGGGGCCAAATCCCTGGACGGGCCGCTGAAACAGTCGACCGGCCCCCATATAATAACCCTCGGAACAGCGTGAGAGTTCCAGCACCATGATTTTAAAGAGGGTATGGTGCTTGGTCCACAAACCAAACCAATCCCACCAGGAAAACAACGACACAGCGAGAACTGCCCAGACGCCTGTCCTGGCCATTTGGAGAGGAAGGAAGGTACACATCAGAATGCCCCCCCCCCCCCCCCAACAGACAGGTCCATTACACGCCAACCGGCACGCATACGCAGCGAGACAAGGAACGGCGCAGAACATAATATGAAGGCTAATACGCAATGCTGAATCAACTGCAATCAATGCGCACTTGAAGGATTTGGAGATGACTTGCGCGGATCAACGAAAATGTTAATCATGGGTACAATTGACAATTCTCAAGAATAATTTTACAGCCCAACATTCTCGGGTGGTTGGTGAAAACCGGCCAAAGCCTGTAGATACGCCATATCCGTGAGGCGAAAACCACACAAATGCACGGCCATGGCACGTGCCGTCCAAAAATGGTGACTTAGACGGAGAGCACGCCGTGGTAAGACATGCCAAGGACTCCTGCCAGGACCAGCTATGGGTGCAGACATGTTCACAATGATGGTGTGGACTGGTAGCAGACCCACACTCTCAGGACCAGCTATGGGTGCAGACATGTTCGCGATGATGGTGTGGACTGGTAGCAGACCCACACTCTCTGTATGTATTTTTGTGTATATTTTGATTTCCAGAATTTCGTGCACGTCTTTCAAATGGAGCACAAATAAATTGTAAATCAGAAACGGACAGTCACCCGCACCAGCACCCAAAAAATGATTATCAAAATTGCATCTCTCCTAGAATAAGCTGGAGTTGATTTTCCACACCAACTATCAAGTCGATGTGGAGTTTTCCACACCAACCACAAAATCACAAAATCACAAATTCCACAAAATCACACCCACGGGACCGGCGCCAACCGGCCCGCCACCACACTATCCTCTCCGATCTGCCGCCTGCAGCCACCACACTATCCTCTCTGATCTGCCGCCTGCAGCCAC
>VOPJ01009696.1:0-12990 GCA_014673585.1 Semibalanus balanoides
ATTTTTAAAAAGCTATCTTGCAAATTTGTATAACATTTAAGAAGCAGATGTAGGTTCTGATACAAAAAATACTAAAAATATGGCATACACTCCTCTTATTTTGAACGGCAGACTAGTGGGCCCATTTTATAATAATAAATCTCGGGGCACGAAAGACTGCTCCGTGACCCGAAACCGCCCCGAAACTTCTTCTACAAGTGGCCAACTAGTCCTGTGTGGAAGTTAACTTAAAGTCTTGTTGCTTGCAGTTTGATGTTACTCGAAGTTTCTACTAACGCCAAAGTTTCGGGGGAAATGCAACTTTGTCTTCTAAACTTTGTCTTTATTTTGTCACAACTTTGTCCAGTATTTCAGCCACTTGTCCTGTGTCGAAACTACTTAACGAAGCGAGTTTATTCTTCAGCCAAAACCAAATTTGTATCGGTTCTACAAATATGTTATTTCAATTAAAAAACCCATGTTAATTAAACGTGAACTATTCCATTTAAGTGTACCAATCGCCAATCGGCCGGTAAACGAAGAAGCCAAGCAGCAAAAAAGAACGGGGGAGTGCGTTTTAATGTCTTACATACGCGGCCGGCCGGAATCACTGGGCAGCAAACGTTCCCGGCCCATAACTTAAAAAGTTTCAATCGGATTTCAATTTTCGCAACGACATCCAATACAACACTTAGCTGTTGGAAGATAGGCATATTAAGTTTAATAATTGGCTGACAAACAAAGTAACTAAGCGACAACAAAGCGGGAGGGGCGTGCTCGTTAACCCTACGTAGGCGACCGGCCGGCCGCTAGCTAGACCTTCACACGCATCACAGCAGCTGCGGGGTCGCTGCTACTAAATTATGCGTTGCCTCCCCACTTTCTCGGCGGGAGTACCTGGTTTACATAGCCTTGGCTGCACCGCAGTCTTTTGTGATGTGCGGCACATGATATCACTTTTTGAAGCGTCTAAAACCACTATGCAGTCTCCAAGTGTCATTACGTTGTTGTCCCTGGAAAGAAGGTCTAACGCAAGGCTATAGAAGAACTAACAAAAAGAAGGTCTAACGCAACGACTGTACTGCCATAATTTATGTTTTTCAGCACATCATATATTTTGTTCGATGAAGTGAGCACCAAGTTGCCGTCCCCAGTCTGCACCCGCTCGGAAGGGAGTCCCACTTAATGTCACTGATGACCTACAGTCTCACTTATGACAAGGTGTCCGGTGCACATCTCGGGACCCTTTCATTCATGTTCTTGTTCGATTTGTCTCATTTCATCACGTTTTTTATAAATTTTTCGATGTAAAATTATGTTTCCAGCCTTCTGATTTTTTTTCTGTTTTTTCTGAAGCCTTGCCGTCGCAGCCTCCCATGAAAAACAACGAAGGTGCTCTGTAGACGACTTCAAAATAATTATATGTAGATGACTCAATCAAGGCGATATATAGGCGACTCAATATTCAATATAACTTAACATTCAATAATATGTAAACGACATGCCTGCGCTGTACATATTTATTTTACATACATACATAATATTAATTAGTGATAAATTAGGTATACAAATTAATCAAATCAGAAATGTCAGTGACTACTTCAGTGTCACTACGTCAGTGTCAGTGACTACGTCATCAGCGGAAGTTTTGATTTGCGGCCTACACTTCTGATTAAACTGATTCTGATCTGATTCTGATATTTTTCACACCTGTCAATCCCAGCTATTGACTGCCGCCTCCCTCGTGTTGGAGCATGCGGTTTCTCCCTCTTCCCTGTAACCCTACCGATGCTCCGAGAAACAGTGGTCATGTCCAGCACAGCCGCCTTTGGCTCAGACGTGCTTTGCATCCGAATTTCGAAAGCAGCTTTCCCTGCTATCGGTGTCGTCATCCTTGACATTATTAATACTGGCATTACCCGATCAGATATTCCTAATTCTCGGAAGCATTCAATCATCCATCCCATTTTCAAAACCGGCAGCCCGTCCGATACATCCAATTTCAGACCTATCTCTATCATACCCATCATCACCAAATGGGCTGAGCGGCCAGCTCTATCATTACTTATCATTCAATCATCTGCTCTCCACATTCCAGCACGGCTTCCGTCCCCGACATTCAACAGAAACCGCGCTGATGACAGTCACCGATCGGATCCTCACCGCCACCGATCGCGGGGAAATCAAGCTTTTATGTTCATCGACTGAGCAAATGCTTGATGTTAATCGACCACAACTATTTGTAAGGAAGCTGCAGCTTCAACGGAGTTGACAACCCGCCTGGTCAAGGGCGGATCCAGCCGTCGTTTTTTTTTTTGGGTTGGGGGCAAACGTTTTTAGTGGACCTCCTACCCCCAATTTCGAATTTCTTTCCGGATTTGTCCCGCTTTATTTTGCAACCACACGATTTTTTTATAGTTTTTTCGACTCTTGATATTTGAAAAAGGAAAATAGGTTATTTGTTATTTAGCACCACGAAGCGGCGCGAAATTTTTTTAAAAGGGTTTGCCGATAAAACCCAAAACATAGGCGGTTCGCATGTAGAGAATAAAAAGCTAAACTGCTATTCATTCAATCCATTACATGAACCAAAAACAGTGAGATTGGTCTTATAGAACGAAGGGCGAACCGATGTGACGCCGCGAACCGGCGTAAAAGTTTGATTTAGTCGTGGAAACGAAAATTTAACTTTTGAACCAAGACCAGATAACCCCTATGCTGGTTGCACATCTCGGTATCGATCCCCAAAATATTGAACTAGCGTAGTTCTATAAATCAATTCTCTGATAGTAAATCACGATGACCGGTGCCAGTAAAGCTGCTTAATAACTTAGGTATATGGGTAATACTTAACTATATACATATGCACCGAACTGCAACTAGACATTGGTAATCAACCAAAGACAGAAGCGCAAAGTGGTTTGAAAACAGCGAGGTGGAGAACGCTTTTCCGCACATAGAATGCCAACATGCAAGAGTCTGGAGGAGCCTGGGAAAACGGGAGAATGGCTTGGGAGATGGTCCTGGCCTGGTTCCACTATACATTTTGGTCTAGCAACTGGAGTCACCTGGCCAGAAAGCAGGCGCAGCTTCCTGGTGCGATGTCCGCGATCCTCTGCGTTCAGCGTACGGCGTTTTTCGGAATCGGGGAGCAGACGTTAAATAGTATTTAGCCCACTTGGAAGTTGACCCGTATTTTAGCACCACTTGAAAGTTCATATTTTATGAGGGGAGTGGGACCTGTGGCTAGCAAAATAGGAACCACCAAGAATGCCAGAGCGCTTTTTCTTTGTTTAATTGGGGTTTTTGGGCACTGGTCAGGCCCTATTCATCTCACATTTTTCCATTTTCCAAAATTTCTATCATTTAAAAACAATTGCGTATCTTTGTTTCATGCCGACGAAGCAAGCGCGAAATTTCAATTTTTCACTGTGGATGGCTGTATTTTGACTGTTGCAAAAACCATTTTTATAGCTGTACGTCCGACCGTTTTGGGGGGAAACATAGTCTCAGGACCTTTGGGAGGGGCCCCTTTGGCCCCCCTGGATCCGCCCTTGCGCCTGGTTCTGTGCATACCTAGGAGGGCACTCACAGAGTGTTGTGTTGAGACCGCTATGGGGCGACCAAGACTTCAAAGTCTCTTGAAAACACCATGGGTGTTTTCCAGGGTTATGCCCTTGGCCCTCTATTGTTCAGTGTCTTTGCCAACGATCTGTCGCTATACTCAGAGGGAGCGATAATCGTTCAAGAGTACGCAGACGACACCGACCAGGTCGTACTTCCAGTAAAAAATCTGATCTTGCCGCGCTCATCTAACCGAAGGATCCGCTCTCCTAGTGCCTAAACAACCTGGTTCCGCGGCAAATTCATCTTAAAATCAAATCCATAAGAGACTGAACTTGTTGTTTTGGCAGCTTTTCCAAACTGCGGAACCTCCAAATTTTAAATTACTTTTTGTGACACCTGTTCTCTACTTTGTAACGAGGAAAGGGATTAGAGCCTGATCTTAGACAATAGATTGTCTTGGGAAGCCCATGTGTCATTGATCAGCCGCCGCTGTATGGGTATCCTGTCTGGCCTCTCGCATGCCCGACACCACCTTCCTAACTGTGTCATTACCTCACTGGTAACAGCACTCGTGGTCTCGCAAGTAAGGTATTGCATTTCAGTTTATGGTAATGGTTCGAAACAAAACTTGGATCGAATCGAAAGGGTACTTAATTTTGGAGCAAGAGTCATTTTCGGCAGGCGAAAATTTGATCATGTATCTGACCTTTGGGACCGTCTGGACTGGCTCCGGCCACAACAGTTAGTTGATCTTTCTACCTTAAACCTTACATTCAAGTTGTCAGCAGTGGAAAGCGAGATGCACTCGCAGCTGTTTTCCAATTTAACAGTGAGAAAAGGGAACGAAACACTCGGCAGGACCATTTGTACACAGTTCCTAGATGTCAAACAGAGGCTGGTGAACGACGATTTTGTGTTAGGGCACCAAACCTCTACAATAGTCTTCCTAACGAGCTGCATGGAATGCGCCAGGCGACTTTTTCCCGCAACGTAAAACAATTACTTCGCAGTGTGTAAGGAAGCTCATATAGCTTCACTATGCACTGAGTGTCTAGACAAGCGCATTCATTATTTGTTGGCGTGTGTGATTGTGTATGTGTGTATACGTGCATCATGTATGTGTGTATCCGTAGTGAGATATTTTTTTTCCCATTTACGAGTCGGGGCATAATAGCCACTGTGTCTAGTGGAGACCCCATGTCTGTACAAATAAATAAATAAATAAATACGTCAATGTCAGTATCAGTGACTACGTCAATGTCAGTGTCAGTGACTACGTCAATGTCAGTAGCAGTGACTACGTCAATGTCAGTGTCAGTGACTACGTCAATGTCAGTATCAGTGACTACGTCAATGTCAGTGTCAGTGACTACGTCAATGTCAGTATCAGTGACTACGTCAATGTCAGTGACAGTGACTACGTCAATGTCAGTGTCAGTGACTACGTCAATGTCAGTGTCAGTGACTACGGTAAAGCAAAGTTAGCAATGTTACAAACAAAACTTGTTTTGGGTCACAGCGGTTAAGTTGTTGAGTGCTTTCAAATTGTAATAATGACCATTTTCACGATGAATCATTTTATGCGAAATGTTTGAAAACATTTAAAACAGTTTTTTAAATGTTTTAGTAGTAGCCGTTTTCACGATAGACTAGTTTGGGAAAAAATTGTTTAACCCTCGCCCTACGGGATCACAGGGCGAGGAATACATTAGTTATCGCAAATTTGTTCATTGTGAAAATTGCTACTACTAAAATACTTTAAGACATTTTAAATGTTTTAAAACATTTCGCGCAAAATAACCCATCGTGAAAACGGCTAATATAACGAAGATGCGTGTCATGTGATATGGCTCAGACTGTGTAAGAGCTCAAGGCGGGTCATGAAAGCGAAAAAAGGTCCACGCTCCGAAAGCAGAAACCAACAACTTTGCAAAGAACAGTATCCAGACATAAATGCACCGCATTTTGTGTCTAAGTCACCAAAATGCCTATCAGCAGCGTGACCTTGCACAAATTTCCGATGCTATAATCGAAAACCAGGGGTCAGCTCGAGCTGATATTGCCACAGTCAATAATATTGCCTGAGATATATATATATATATATATATTATATATATATATATACATAATATATATATATAGATATATATATATATATATAGATATATAATAGTATACTCTGTACTTCGGCTTGACGTAAATTTAAATAAAAAAACTATCGGGCTTGTTCAGACAGTTTTTTCTTGGACTATGTATGCCACTTCGTCGGCGGAATTGCACACACAAAAACAAGACCACAGTTTCGAAACATTAGCATTAAAACATCATGTTCATTATCCACATACCACCTCCGTGCGGCGGCGTACAAAAACCACTCTCCAACCTAAAGCACACGTTAAGCTTAAGTTAATGTTCGAAACTGTGGTCTTGTTTTGTTGTGTTGTAATTCGCCACGAGTGCAATACATAGTCACGAAAACTGTACGAAACAAGCCGAGTTTTTATTTTATTATATATATATATAATATATATATTATATATATATATATATATATATATATATATATTGCCACAGCTGAATTCAAGACCCAGTACCTACCTCTGTAAACATATTGTGCACAAAAAGTGAGATATATGAATAGTAAATCCCTCACCGAACTCTGTTGAAGTGAATATTTTGCGATATCGGTGTTGTTTAAAGTTATCTTAGTTCTTACTCGCTGCATTTGTGCTCTACCTTCAAAACACCTTTATCGCAAATATTCACTTAAGTTAAGCTAAGTGCAACGTTTCCTAAAGTAATTTAGCCACACCCCGGGCTGCGGAGTTGATACATTTTAGGTGACTCCGACTCTGACCACGACTTCAGAATCGACTCTGACCGTAAGTTAGCTGGAGCTATGGTCAATACGCACAAGAAGTAACCACCTATAGCAAAAATAATCCCGTTTCAAGACTGAAGCCTGCCACAGACTGGTCAAGTATCACCGAATGTGTATGGTACACACCACAGGTAGACTTAGGGGTAAAAAAAGCGCCGTCCTTGCCGGATGGCGTCGGCGACCAGGATATCCAACTTTGCTACTGCGTAGTAGCGAGCCAAATCGGCTTTGCTAAATATAAGGTTTCATTCGTTTCATATAGTTGTTAATATAGTATTCACCGGTCCCATATATAAAAATAAACTTTTTACATCACTAAATTAGGTTGTCTTGTATTGATGCCCGTCCTACGCAAGTCAAGAAAGTTACCACGCAATCCACCACCAAGTATCTTACCACGTTAGCTTCCCAGGCGCTCGTCGGCGATTTTTGTGCGACCACAATGTTTCAAACCAATGGCAAAAAGTGCGTTGTAAAAATCGCCATTACGCGCCGACGAATAGGTCGCAGAATGGGGGGTAAATGGTCTCCCTCCTTGGTAGTAGAATGCACCAAATACAGTGGAAAGGGCACTGCGTGCAGTGTGCACGGGTGCCTCTCAGGGTATATTTGATAGGGGGCATGCTCGAATGTAGTATATATGATCTGAATAACTATAGCATGTTGGGAACGTACATAAAATGTTTTGTATATTATTTTATGTTTAATGCACATTATACGAGTCAGTTTTATCACTTAAAATGTTTATTTTCAAAATATCTTCGAAAATATAGTCATCTCCTAGTTCTAAACTATGACGTTATAGTACAAAAAGCGTAGCTGTTAAACTAAATATGGTTGACATATTTAGTAGCACCATTCATACCTGCGCATTTGTTTCGAAATATGGTTCTGACGTTTTTTTGGACTTTCGCTATATCAATATGTGTTTTGTTTATGTTTTAGCTAAGGTAATTAAAATTTGTTTTGTATTTTTAAGTCCACATCCTTTGGAAACTATTTAAGCGGTGTTGATAAAATGAATTATGTGTTGAAAGTTGACAAGTTTATTTATGCTTACATTTCTATTCAGTCTTGACTTGCCTACAATGGGCAAGCTGCTTGGCAAGTCTCAAACCAGAAGTGAGTCTGTGTGAGGTTATTGATTCCCAATCACTGGCCATCTTTGGCGATGTTGATCTGAGGAGTCAAAAGGACAAGCGCCTCAGAAAAAACAATAAATATTTAAAATGAATGTCACTGATAATGAAAATACAAGTAAACATGTATAGATATTGACAAGATTCTGTGTTTTGCTGTTGTATTGTATCAGCTGTGCATGTGCAGGTAGTGTCATCAATGAACAAGGAGTGGTGGTACCTATGTCAGCTGTTAGATGACATCATTGGCTGTGCTGCCAGAGCCTTACTGGGGCTGTTGTTCCCTTGAACCCCTAGACCAATTATAGGGTCTGTTTTTTTTTCCCAGTCCGCCACTTCTAACCTCCTCAAAAAAGCTGCTACCACTTTGGTCCAGCGTATTTCTTTAACGCAGAGCAGTTTGCAGTTGGAGCAACTTAGAGGAGAAAAAGAGGAGCGACTGAAAACAGGCCCATAGTCAAAACCTAAACCCTACAGCGTAATAAGTTATCATATGTTGTTTTATACTAAGGGTTATGTTTTGTCGACAAGATGGTATGGGGGTGTTCTGCGATGGAGGGCTATTCGCCCCCTGTTAGTTTCTGCAGCGCAGCAAGCAAATTGCAAGTGAGAGCGTTCTTAAAAACGTGGGTCCTGTGACCATAATTGCTGCAAAGATTACGTCTGGGTGTGATTATGTTAGTTTAACACTAGTGATGCGTCAAACCAGCTGCACCACCTGCCCCTGTTAAACTAGGTACCAAACATGCGCGTTAACAGGTATCTTTAGTCAAAGATTACTGATAACCAAACAACTTTCAGCAAGGAATGCTATTTTAGTAATCTTCTAGGCTTAAGGTCCAATTTTAATCACATCAAAACACCGAAAAACTCATGCATTGGTGGCTAAGCGCAGCTAGACCTTCAGGAGAGGGGAGGGGCAAGCAGTCTGTTGCTGCCTCTTAAAAAGATACCCTTGCCACTCTACAGATTCTGGCACTTTATTTTGCAAGAGCCTCTTTTTAAAACTTCTGATAACCTGGATTGGACCTAGACCAATGGCTCTAATGGCCCCTGCAGTTCGATAGGCCCTAAACAAAAACCATTGGGCCCTCGAACATGCGCAAGGCAGTGTACTAGGATTGTTTTTTAAAGCCAGGTTACATAGTGCGAAAATTTTCAGACTGAATATGAGGAAAAAGAGAGGGCCAATTTACCTAAAAAGAGCTCTATTTTTTAAGAATTTATCAATTTTGCTATTAAAAGGCACTGTCCCACCTTTTGCAAAAATTTCTCAAAATGATGTTGTCATGCTTGGTGCTAAATATTCAGTAATTGCTGCCGAACACGATTATGACAGAGTTCGTTTCTCACTAAAAACAGTGCTTAATTTCATAAAAAATACATTTTAATAATTTGGTCTGATGGACGTCATATAAGATTTTTTGGAAATTAGAAGAAAAACCTTTCACCTGCTATATGCTATGACTAGTGGTATGGCTTATATACATCCAAATGCTAAAACAAGTCGACTTTCACAAACATTGGGTAAAGAGAGATGACGACATCGATTAAGAACCCTAATGCTAATACACTATAGGTTCTTTGTTGGAGATGTCAAAACCAAACTCAAATTTCTTTGTGATTCGACCTCGGTGGTTGTTTTAAACTTATACTATACATAATGGCAATGCCAAGCACGCGTAAAATGGCCTATCTCAACTCAAATATAATGAAGGTGGGACAGTCCCCTGTAAAAAAAACTTGATCAATTTTCTGGCTTTTACATATTAAAAATAAATGAGTGCAAAAAAAATAATCCTCAAAAGTTGCGAAAAGATGAAAATAAAAACATTCAAATTGTTGAAAAAAGGAAGTGGAATTATTATATCTTGTAGGGGGTCGCTGTACACTAAAAAATTTCAATTCCTAGGACCACTGTGCGTCAAGAGGGCCCCTGGACAGGGCTTTTGGACCCCGTAAGGGCTCCAATGGCCCTGGAACATGCTCAAGAGGTCCATGGACAGGCTCTGGACCCCTAAGTGGGGCTCATCAGCTCCTGGACATGCCCGAGAGCCCCTGGGTCGAATATGAAAACACTTCATGTCTCTGAGGGCCCTTGGCATGCAGCCAGAGTACCCCTTCGCCTGGTTTGAGGCTCCTGTCATTTTTCAAAAACCATTGCCTACTAATGCCAATTTTTGGAATTCAAGCTCCAAGTTATTCAATACTTTTGTAAGTTTCAGGCTGGAAGTTGACTAAACACCATTAATTTTAAAGGGCACTAGCGGAATCCAGGGGGGCGCAGGGCGTTTAAGCCCCCGCCATATTGTCTGAAATTGACGAAATTTGACAATATTTCCACTGCAGAGAGAAAATCTAAATAAACTTTTACTAAGGCCATTATTGTTTTAAACCGTTCAGTAAGGAAACAAGGAGCAATCGATGAGTTTTTCGCAATTTGAGAAACTGTGCAATAAAGATAAAAGCTGCGATAACCAAATTTGCGATAAAGCTGTTAATATTAAATCTCTTTAAAAGGCTATTGGTTACATGTACGACCAATTTTTGGGAAAAAATATTCCGTTCGGCGACCAGCTTTCATTTTTTTTAGCCCTAGGTAGACCATGCGACATCCAGTATCGGCAACATTGCACAGTAAACACTACCAGACACGCACTGCTGGCCACCGAGTGTTGCCGAGAATACGCACGGAGGCAGGCCGGCCGTCGACGTTTGTTATGGCGCCGTGCACGACTACGACCGTCTCCCGTTCGACGTCAACACGCGAAACTTTAGGCCCCAACTGAGGAGATATCTCATCAGAGACCAGTATGGTGATGAGTAGGCCGTGGTCTGCGCCGACTGATGAATGCGGTTTTCGAACCTCGCTCAGTTTTGTGCCCCTTGACATGTGTGTGAGTATGTGCTGTTTGTGACAATGAAAACCCATATTTAATGGATTTGTCATGAATAAAGAATCTGAATCTGAGCCTGAATTATTAAACGACAAGCAGCTACGATGTATTACCATATTTGAATAATGACTACTAACTGATATCAGAGGAGGCTGTTACTGTTCCAGCACGGCCTAAAGCAGTTCCTCTTTCCCACTTATGGCGTGTGTTGTCTAGATAATCTGGCACCGAAATGATTGACGGGTGAGAGGGTGGGAGAAAGAGAATCGGTAGTGTTAATGGATTCCGCCTCTGGCAGGTGTCTGTGCGGCGGAACTTCCCGCCGCCGCCGGGCGGCAATAACAGCAGCGTTATGCCAATTTGATTACCTGTTAATGGGCCCGTCACCGGCGGTCGGAATCCACAAGTGAATGACGGACGTGTGCTATAAACAGATATCAATAGTGAACCTACTCGTGGGTACCAGGGCCAGGGCCAGGGGTACCAGGGCACCAGGGCTGCAGAGTCGATCAGTTTTCAGGTGACTCTGACTCCGACTCCGACTCCGACTCCGACTCCGACTCCGACTCCGACCCTCCGGAGTCGACTCCGACTCCAACTCCGACTCCGAGATTGACTCCGACCTTTAATTAGCTGAAGCTTTTGTCAATAGGCACAAAAAGCAACTGCCCATGGCAAAAGTTATCCTGTTTTAAGATTGTAGCTCATTTGACCAGCGATTGAGTGGGGTTAGAGAGGGGGAAGCCCGTCTGACGAATTTTCACAATAACTCAAAAAACAACAGCGCTATCCTACAACAATTTGTGTATATGTCATAAGAGTAAGCGTTGGTCTTTTGTGCTCAAATGAATAAATTTTGTCGAGGAAAAAATCTGGATATAGTAAATTGAGTGACGTCGCTGCACATTAATTCGATAAAAAATTATATAAACTTTAACAGATCGCACGAAGAACGCATTTTGTGCAAACGGTTAGAGCTACAAAATTGATATTTCAAGTTGCGTTCATATGTTTTTAGCAATTTTTAAAACGATTGATTTGGAAATGCCGACAAAATCAATTTTGCAAAGGTATCCGAAAAAGTAATATATATCAGAGAACCACATATTGGCGATTTCCAGACAAAATTTCGAAACATTTTTACCAATTTTGACTGACTTATGGCTTCCAAAGTATGAGTAACTCCTGACCTATTTTTATATGGAATTTTGTTTTTGTTTTTAATGATTAGCTACGAACAAATAAACGTCTCCACTGCAGTTATACGTCAAATTTGGTGTAGACATATGCCTTTTGTATATTGATCACGCTTAAACTTTGACCTTTTTGTGACCTGACAGGTAACCTTGAACTGAGCTTGACATTAACTTCACGTAAATTAGTTCTGGTAATACAATTACTATCACTATCGAATTATCCATGTAAAATATGTCATAGAAGTAAAATTATCCAAACAACGATGTGTCGCAATAACATACGCAAATACATGACATTCGTAGTTATGTTGTGCATAGTGACCTTTTGTGACCCGACCTTGTCCCTGACATTTGCCAAAAATCTCAACTTGGCTCATGAGGGATGTGTATTATACATTTGAGAGGACTCTGGGTGATAATGGTCGCAATAGAAGACTTTGTGTGGAAAGTATGGCTCCTATGCGCAAATTTATATATTTTGATCTTTGACCTGACCGTGACCTGTCATGTGGTCTAAAATAAATGGCAAGTTGTTAAAAAACGCAGTTCATTGAAATGGATAGACATTGACTGACCATAATTTTCGATTTTATTATTCTGGACATAAAAAATATGCAATTTGTCCAATCATGTGACAACCCTACCATAGCAATAATGAATTGCTGTACAGTGTACAGTTAATGAATGAGCCGTTTAAATCGTCTGAGCAGGCTAAACGTCATTTTAAACATGATTCTTCTATCAATTTATTTCTCGTGGACGTTGCTTAAATTCCTGGCGGTGGTATTTTGGATCTGCATTCGACGACAGACCTAAGTTCATTTTCGCCCACCGCGATGCAAACCTCATGATAGGAAATAATTGATTGGCAAGACAAAATAATCGAAGTAAACTAAGTCGAAGCGGAAAGATTTCTTTAGTCATCGCCACTGGTGGTTTATGAAAATTACCTGCAAAAATACTTTGCTTATATGCTGCCCAAAACAGATAGCCGGAGTCGAAGTCGGCAACATTTTACCGACTCCGACTCTGACTCCGATTCCGGCCAAAATCACCGACTCCGACCGACTCCGACTCCGGCTCCAACTCCGACTCCGACTCCGACTCCGCAGCCCTGGTATTGACTCTACTCGTACATACTGCAGAACTTTCCTCGCTTTGATAGATATCCCAATTCAGCGTGAAATCATTGTACATAATTTATGTCGGTTTCGCTACGACTTTAGCGCATATCTACTGACAGATCGAGTTAAAAAACTCATGTGATGGACAATTACCCTTGTTTTAGAGTTACATATACACAATACACATGCAAGTGTAAAAATGCCTAA
>VOPJ01009709.1:0-35133 GCA_014673585.1 Semibalanus balanoides
CGTAAATATATATTTTTATGGCTTTCTAGTGACGTGATAATTCATTTCTAGGTTCTCTTAGTAATTTCTGAGATTTTTTTACGTTTTTTCAAGGTGAACTATTCCCTTTAAGCAAAGTGCTATCAACACACTGATGGAAATTTGGTGAAATTAAAATAGCATGCGTTTTTTCACCTTGGCCGAAACGGACTGGCTGGAGATATTCTCGCCACCTGTTTGGGAACATATATAGCTGCAGCCTGCAGGTGAATAACGGTTCGCTTATCAGAGCAAATTTATCGGATTGAAAATTAAATCTCGACCGCGTGTCAACAGTTGTCCCCAAGACTCAAACATGGCTTGTTTGAGAATCAGCCTTGCTGCGCAAACCTTAATCAGGCCCTCCCTCTCAGCCCTCAGGCCTCGTGTGTAGCACGTTAGGTGGGCTGCTGAACAAGTCCTACGCCCTCAGGCCTCGTGTGTAGCACGTTAGGTGGGCTGCTGAACAAGTCCTATGCCCTCAGGCCTCGTGTGTAGCACGTTAGGTGGGCTGCTGAACAAGTGGGCTGCTGAACAAGTTCTATGCCCTCAGGCCCTCGTGTGTAGCCGTTAGGTTGGGCTGCTGAACAAAGTCTATGCCTAGGCCTCGTGTGTAGCCGTTAGGTTGGGCTGCTGAACAAGCCTATTGCCTAGGCCTGTGTGTAGCACGTTGGTGGGCTGCTGAACAAGTTCTACTGCCTCAGGCTCGTGTGTAGCACGTTAGGTGGGCTGCCTGAACAAGTCTATGCCCTCAGGCCTCGTTGTAGCCGTTCAGGTGGGCTGCTGAACAAGTCTATGCCCTCAGGCCTCGTCTGTAGAAAGTTAGGTGGCTGCCTGAACAAGTCCTATGCCCTCAGGCTCGTGTGTAGCACGTTAGGTGGGCTGCTGAACAAGTCCTATGGCCTCAGGCCTCGTGTGTAGACACGTTAGGGTGGGCTGCTGAACAAGTCTATGCCCCTCAAGGCCTGTGGTGTAGCACGTAGTGCTGGGCTGCTGAACAAGTCTAATGCCCTCAGGCTCGTTGTAGCACGTTAGTGGGCTGTTGACAAGTCCTATGCCCTCAGGCCTCGTGTGTAGCACGTTAGTGGGCTCTGAACAAGTCTATGCCCTCAGGCCTCGTGTGTAGCACGTTAGGTGGGCTGCTTGAACAAGTCCTACGCCCTCAGGCCTCGTGTGTAACACGTTAGGTGGGGCTGCTGAAGCAAGTCTATGCCCTCAGGCCTCGTGTGTAGCACGTTAGGTGGGCTGCTGAACAAGTCCTATGCCCTCAGGCCTTGTGAGTTGTGTGTAGCACGTTAGGTAGGCTGCTGAACAAGTCCTATGCCCTCAGGCCTTGTGTGTAGCACGTTAGGAGGCCGCTCAACAAGACACAAGTCCTATTTAGCTGCTTCTTCGCTCAGTACTGTTATAAAATTGTTACGAAATAACGTGAGCGGTTTGTCTTGCGGTCAGCGTTTACTGCTGTTAATGTAAGTGTGGTGCCAATGGAGTCTTGTTTTATTTTCTTACTTAACATATATATTTTTGTCTCATAGCAACAGAGAATCGTAGCTCTTGGCTCAATTAATCGTGCTCTGTAATGGTAAACATCATGCACTAGGTATAATATTTTTTAAGCCTTTACTGGTAAAGGTTTTGCAGTGCGTAACTGCAAAGCCCTTACATGAGTGACCTTCCCTCTATCCAACGCGACAACCGCACCTTACGTTAACACCACAAGATATAAAAAAGGAGAAAAGTCGCGCCACTCACTCAAGGAAGAGAAAAACAAATATAAAAGATTTAAGATAGTTTCCCTTGACTTGACGCAACTGTTTCTGAAAGCCTAAGAGCCGAAAGGTGGTGGGCCGAAAGGTGGTGCATAATAATATCAAAGACTGTTATTCGTTTTTTTGGCCATGTTTCCGGCGCCTGGGTAGTTCACCAACACAGTCAGAGACCGGTCGTTGGAGGAACAGCCCAGGCACCACAAGAGTGCTGCGAGGTAGATATTAGTAAGGATTAGTTAGATTACCCCGTATTACCCTGGCATTAGTAAGGATATACTGTTATTCATTCTGATGAGCGAAAAAAGAAGCTATGCGTCAGTAGCGCTGCTAAGAGACAGCCGCTTACCAAACTAGCTTTCTTCCGTGACGTTATCATTTATGTCATGGAATACATGGTTACAAGAAACGGGCTTGATGCGTGATGTACTATTTGATGGATTTATCTCTTGATACAACTAAGTCATGTCACATCATGATTGCATGCACTTTCACTTAATCTGACTACCTAATCTGACATTTTAAATCTTACCTGTTTTTCGGAATTTGTAAGGTCTGGTTGATCCTGTTGGAACTTGCGATCCCGTGAGTCTCCAGCTCCAGAATAAAGTCTAAGAGCAATAGTGATCTTGGTCTGAAATGAGTTTAGTTTGATATGATATCAGTTATTTTGATAATATTTGTTCACGAGTGGCAATGATTGTTTTGCCCTGTAGCTCAGTGGGGAGAGCTTCCTGTCTTCTGACCTATCTCAATTAGTGGCAAGCCTGGGTTTCGATCGCTTTCGGGCGCTGCTATTTTTTGCTCCTGACTGGGATGGCCTGCGGCCGGTGGCCAGCGGTCGCACGTCAAGGCAAGGTGACGTCAGCCGGAGCGGGGCGGACCGTGTCCAGGGTATGTCGGGTCGTCTCGTAAAACTTCGTCACTAAATTCTCGTCGGCCAACAGGAACTTGCGCGATCGGATGGTGAGGTAAGGATCAGCGCAACACAAGCTTCTTAATCGCGGGTCCGACTCAGAAAGCCATCATACAAAACATTCGGCTAAATTTAATTTAAAAATACAAAATAGGCGGAACTTAAGTGGTTAATCACAGGGAACTAAACAATGCAGAAGATAAATTTGTTCAATCCGTTTTAAGATTTCACTGTACGATTTTTTCGAGCCTTCCGTAGTGGCCATGGGCTTCTCAGCTTTTATCAATGTTATGCCAGCCGAACAATGACCTTCTACGCATCTGCATTATGTTTTATTTAGATGGCTGCATGCTAAAAAGTCAATTTCATAATTCTGTCACTTGTATTATAACTGACAGATTCATAAAGTTAGGGTTTTAGTTTAAATTTCATTAACTTGTGAGTTGTGATCGTCAGAAGTCACCAAGTACGCTTAATCTTGATAACCATTTATAAAAGCTACTTGCTTACAAAAAGTAATCCCGCATTTCGTTCAAGTATAGGAAACAAGTATGTTTCAATCTACCAGCTAGCATCCATGTTGATAACTTTGATTTGATGTTTTACTTGATCAGCTTATCTCAGCTTCGTGAAACACGATATTGCACCGCTCATCTCAGCAAGCTCTCCCGAGTCCTTTTTGGTGGTCTTCGATAAACTTTGAATTATATTCAACATTGTCCGCCAAATGCAAAGGGTAGTAACAGCTTCAAATATGGTTATAAGACAACAATAGGCTAGATTGTGATTCACAAACTTTGGGATAGCACCATGCCAGCATGTTCTACCAGTACCTTAAAATTCATTTGATTCGGTTGCCATTTTCTAGCTTGCTTTGGCAACTGGATGGGAGAGGGGAGTATTAATTAGCTTTCATGAAGCAAAATTGTCTTCCGAGGCTTGTTTATTTCATTTTACTGCATTCAACAATTCTCTTCGGTTACTCGGATTATGTTTTGTGTTGTTTTACTCGTATGTATTTCATGAGGGTCATCAACAGGTGATAAACGTTCTCATTTCAAATTGTTCGAGTGTAGGTGACTGGGCTTGAATTCAGCTTGCTAGTGTCTCCACCTGATCCGTTTCTCCCGAGTGAGCTGAGTGCGGGCACACGTGTTAGTGAGCCAGCCCGCAGCCGGCGCCTGCCCGTGCTGCTGGTAATGACCCCACACCTACCGCGCGTGTTTTATCGGCCGCACCGCGTTCCCGTGCTGCCGGTATCTGCTTACCGTGATTGACGGGAGCCGGGCAGCAGCGGCGTTAGGTTTCGCACCCCGACCGGCTGCGGTGTATGTACGAACACCGCGATTGGGCCCAGTGTCGGGCCTCGCTGACCTTGGTCAGCTGCAGCCGACACGAGGCAGACCTACGGTCAGCCGACCGGCGTGTCAGGTCACATAGCGCAGTTGAATATCGCTGAAGGCTTACGCGCGTTCGTCTCACCTGTTTGGCGACGTGACTACTGGGAGTTAGGCTGTCCCGCATTACACAAAGGATGTGCGGTACAGTCTAACTTCCAGTGGCCTTCGCACAGCCTAGGCCAAGCATCGCGTCGTCGGCTACCTGTGGGTATTGTTTATTTGCTGTGCTGTCTTGTCTGTTGCTGATTTATTTTTTGATCTGTTTTTGAATTTGCAATTATTGTGCGGCGATATTTTTGGGAATTATTGCAAATATTGTATGTGCAGTGAGTCTCTTATTTATCCACAGTACCTATAACATGTTTGTGTTAAGATAATGCCGCGTAGGTGATAAAGCGTGTAAGCCAATCGAACTGAACTTGAGTTGACCTTATTTTTGGCGTCATATTAGATGACTTAAAGGTAACAGCTCACCTTTAACATGGGGTTTTGAGTTGAGATAGCCAAGTTGTGGCGCATACTCGAAAATGACTTGTGACGCTTTCACATTTTCAAAGAAACCTCTCAATTATTAAATTTGCAGTTCTAAAAGTCGACACCGGGAATACCCGGTAACTCCAATCTCTGATTGGCTGATTTTGGCTGATATGACGCATGATTATGAGTTAGAGATGACGTAAGAACTTTGGGAAAAGTTTTGATGAAACGCATAGTGCTGGACTGGACAAGAAAGATATTGTTTCAGTCCTCATTCCCTGGAAATTGCAGAATAAACTTTGTGGGATTTAATCGTATTTTGATGCTTAAAGGGAGTGTGCTACTCACATTGGTCGTGTGGAGTTGTTGACACTAGTCTGTAGAACATATTTTTTCTGATTTAGCCATGTATTCATTTCCCCAGAATCACTTTAGTTGCTGGAGATATTCCAAAGTTCGCCAATCACATTCTGGCAGAATATTAATTTATCATAGTCCGCCAGAGAAGCTTTTTCGCACTAAGAAGCATTGCTCTTAAATTACAACGCCTAGCATATTTGTTAAGCTCTGGCCAGTGCGCCATTATAGTAACATTTTCGCTAACTCTGTTTATAGGACTGATCGTTTTTGAGTTTGGAAACAAAACAAATGGCAAAACAGAAAATAGTAAAACTCACTAAGGGGCTCCAGATCGTGAATTTTAATCGTAACGCAATAATCAACAGCAGTAGCTTCTTAACCGTAATAAAAAGTATATTTTGACATTTCAAAGAGTAAGGCACACTCCCTTTAAATCGTCTTAAAACGTTATTCTCCAGCAACATTTTCAGCGAATTATTCAGAATGTGCATATCTTACAGATGGGCCTCTGAAATTCGTTTTCATCTTGCTTGCTTCCTTGCGTGCAATGGGTTTCAGGAATAACTCCCGTTTCACGCACTGATTATGCAAAGAATACATTGATAATTTGTCGTAATGAATCATGGTATAGGCTTAGTTTATATTTAAACACAACTAAACAAAACTTTCAACGTCCATAGATGAACCACGGAAACTTCTTCGTGGAACACACAAATAACAATTAACGGCAAAGAAATCAGCACGTGATTTGACCTTCCATTAATCTCCGTGGTTCTAAAAGCGTTGCATTTTCCCGCATCTTCAACAAGTTATTAGGCAAGTACTGTCTTGTATGCGCCATGATCCGTCAGAATTGATGACGTTTTGATGATATACGTGCTTCTTAGAAAGCAGATTTTGCGTTATTTAGAGGAAAAAAGGATGAATTTGAACTAAATATCTGACATTTTAATTTGCTTTTTCCGCGTAAATATATATTTTCATGACTTACTAGTATCATGATAACTAATTTCTAGCTTCTATTCATTATTTCTTTTAAAAAAAAATGTGAACTGTTCCCTTTAAGAGATAAGCCATGATTGAGTCGTTTTTGTCAGGCCCATTAGTTGTCGTTACACAGCTTCAGTTGGCCATTGCGGGTTAATGTGCACAATATTTAAACTATTGCAAGGTGTGCCATTGTGTTGCTTTAAGTTTTAGCCAGAGATATATTCTCACAATTCTGCTGTGTGCTGCAGATTTGTGCGTATAAGTGAATGTAGTAAATGGCTTGCCCGTGTTTAACTTATTGCATGACTTGTTGACCTTTAGTCAGGCATAATAGTAACGCATTCATAAATCTAATCCGAAATGTGAGAGGACTACCTACACTCTTGTCATATGACTTGGCCTTATCAGATTATGTTTCGCTTGTATTCTGCCGAGATTAGACTGTGATTAATGATATCTACTTTCAATCTCATGCCGATGGTTGTATGCACTTCCCGAGAGATTTCGCGCGTGGACGAAATCTCTCGGGAATCATCCACGGTGTTCTTGTTTGGGGTATATTCTAAGCTTGCCAGAGTGCTGTTGCCAGATACGAGAATCGTGAATTCACTCAAATGAGACGCTTAAAGCGTAAATTAAATACTCAATTAGAAAATGTTATTTCGCGCTTCAGTTTGTCCTCCGAGCACTGGCCCATGCAGGCAGGACTCACTGGTTGGAGATTCTCTTCAGGCTCAGTGCTACTCAGAGCCAATGTAGTAAGCAGACATTTGCCTGGATCCGGGATCCAGCTGATATCTGGATCTCTGTGTCCTGTGTTCCTAGATCCACATTGGACACCAGATTCAGGTACACAATAAGCCGATGGATCCACAAAGATTCAAGATCCTGGTATATTTTATGCTGAGGGATCCACTGGAATCCCAGATCCTACTTCGGGATTCACTGGATACCTTCTTCTTGCAGATTTTATAATATTGATAAATTAATTAAAATTTATATGTTTGGTAATAGGTATGTACAACTAAAAAGGTAATTTGCAAATACTAATTATCTACATACTACATACAAAAAAAAAAAAAAATGATGTCATTCCTGTATGTCAGTCCTTTGTTTCAAGATCTGAGGCTGGTTTTAAATTAGAGATCCATTGAAAGCTCAGATCATGAAGCATTTTACGCCATGGCCATGGGATCCAGAAAGATCCAGGATCTCCATGCTTTTTACGCAGATGGATTCACTTGGATCCAAGATCTGCAGGAATTTTATACCGAGGAATCCACTGGGACCTCAGATTTAACTTCAGGATCCAGGCACAAGTCTAATAGTACTAGTGACAAAGATGAGCCACTTACGAGTTATGCGCTGTCCGGACCATTCCCAGAGCTGGGGGTAATAGCGGGATAACAGCGGGCTGACAGCAGGGTCACAGAATGGTCACTCACGGGTCCGGCGTTGTGCAGCCCCAGCTGATCGGCCACCTGTTGAACCTCCACGCCGCCGCCGTCCACCTTGACGGTCCACTCGTTACGGAAGGCGAGCCGCGTCTCGTGGTGGTGGCGGCTGCCATCGGAGCAGCGCACCCAACCCAGCCAGGTCAGCAACGCGTACAGCAGCTGTACACGCATACACACTGACTGCCGTCCGCCCGGGACGGGAGCAGAGGCGGCGGACACGGCACGGCGGACACGGCACGGCGGACACGGCGGACACGGCAGCCGTCAGGGACAGTTCCGCTCCTCCGACACGGGGACTAGAACTCGCGAGGGTCGGGGAACTCGTGTACCGCGTCACCGGGCAGGTCAGGCTCGAGTCCGCACGGGATGCGCTCAGTGGTCGCTGGTGGTGACCTGACCTCAGTGTCGGACAGCGCCGCGTCGGAGCCCCTGGGAGCGTGCTGGGCGCGGGGACGCAGCTGGGCCGTCTGTCGGCCGCCGCGGCCGCTGCACACACCTGTCCTCCGCAGCACATGTGCCGTGCGCCGCACGCGCCGTGACGTCACGCTGTGGGTGGCGTGACGTCACCGGGGCGGCGCGTCAGCCGGCCGGACATGGGCACACCCCCTCCTTCTCCTTCCATTGAAGGAGGAATTCCTCCTACTCACACCGCCTTCTCCTAGTGTTGGGATAGTGTGCAGATCCGAATGAGCAACTATTCTAATGTAATGGAGAAAGCAAAGCTAACCAATACGTGTTGCTAAGATAACATCGGAAATATGCTATTTGATTACATACTAATTCTGAACGCTTAAATGAGACGGGAATTACATTTCGAACCTGAAACACTCAATCAAAAATAAACTTCCCTTAGTCCAAAAAAGGTCACGTTTTAATTCGTGCGCCTGCCTATCAAAGACGGTGTAATATATACGCCACATTTTCGCACATTATTATTCATAACCGAATGGTGTTTGAAACTATTCGAAACAATACTATAGTTTATAATTGTGTTTTTATCAATAGGAAAAACAACCTAAATAAATACTCACATGAAAAACTGACATTGAGTCCGCGACCCGCTGGCAAGGGGGAACGAGGTTGCTTAAAGTAGCACCCCTTCGTTTTCTTTAATAGCTCAAAAACGCGTACATACATTGACACTTGATTTTCATTATCTTCTTCCTCACTAATTATTCCCCCTTCGACAAAAGTAAAATAAGTTTCCTCCAAACAGTTTTGAGAAAACGTTTCAGTGACGTGCCATTTTTGGCCAAAAGTGATCAATCTTTAACCTTTCCTGACCTGAAATTGACCTGCCCTCTTCGGTTTCACCCTCCAAAATGTCATTCACTACTTAAAGGGAATAGTTCACATCGAAAGTTGTCTTGAAATTCAACCACTCGGGGTATTTAAAGCTAAAAAAACGAATATGATATTAGTTTGGACGATAGATGGATATCTGTCCAAAAGTGGGCATGTTTCACTTTTTTCCTTCATGGCTGTAAAAACCTTCATGACATTGTATGACTTTATGCATATGGTAGCTTGGATAGGGAGGCTATTGGTTACAATAATGACGGCCTTTAAACATGTATACGCAAGTTGTTTGTAACGTAAACAACAGTTTAGAGGTGGCGGGCGCGTTTCGTTTCCCCGAAACTTCTTCTGCTATAAGGGGCCCACTGGGCCACTAGTCCTGTGGTGAAAGTACTTAGTGTAGCGAGGTAATTTTTTTACACAACCTCATCCATATCTAATATCTAATTTTATGGAAAATACTAGGTAAATGCATATGTCGTTTGAACAAAATAATTTAATTTGTATCATATTGCTTATCTTACCGGAAAAATGCCATAATTGATGTGTTTGTCATAACATACAAGACACGACCTGGTTCTGACTCAGCAAGTACTGCAGAAAGTACCTACGCGGTGTCATCACCGCGCACTTTCAAATGTCCTTACGTCCAGAAGAGGTAATTTCCAGAAAAATGTGACTACCATGGGCCTTCTACCACCTTTATGAGTACGTTTTACTATGCAACTCAATAATTTTGGGAAAAACTCGTATAATCCCTTTAAGATGTTTTGAAATGTTTTAGTATGAAAGTTTAAGTATACCTACGCTATATTCCAAGAAAAACAAGGTACTGATTTAGGCGATATTATCATTACTCAAGAGATATAGAAACATGAAATGAGCTCTTTACAAGATTATGATACAAAACTGTTCGTTTCTAAAGAACATATGCGTCTAGAGTCCGTTCGTTCAGTTAAGTATACGCCATATTAGTTACTCAATCTGGGCAGCGTCATGGACCACAGTCTGCCTTCGCATGGCGCAATAATGCGCTAGAAACGATCGCTGGGGCGGTCCATTATGAGTCAAGGGAGTTAGTTCGCTTGTTGAGCGACCAATAGCGTGCCCCGAGACCGATATGACTTCGAGATTTCTGAAAAGTGTCAGTAGGTGAAGATCACAGCTAACCTATACATAATTATCTTGCTAGTTACCACCAAACCGCAATTTTGTAACATACTATTTTCTTACCAACATATTACACAATTCTGAGAGACATTTCAAGACCAAAATCGCTTGCAAAAATTGCGTAGTTAAGGAAAGAATAAGTACATTAAAACTTTCATTCTAAAAACATTTCAAAACATCTTAAGATGTTTTAAAACATTTCGCGCAAAATAATCCATCGTGAAAACGGCTATTATGTTATCTGTGTGTAGACATATTAGGAACCTCGNATTTCAAAACATCTTAAGATGTTTTAAAACATTTCGCGCAAAATAATCCATCGTGAAAACGGCTAATATGTACTATAAACTTACATACCAAATCAACAAACATTTAAAAACGCGCGTTTTAATTATCTGTTAAGTTTAGTCCGAGACGGCGACCTATTTAGTGTTCTCGATTCATTTGATAGAGAAGTACTTTTCCAACGAATTTTCAACGCACCGTAGTATTCAATACATTGCAATGCACTCACGAAACATTTATCTGGACTGTTTTTCGCATTCAATCAATAAACGTCTGTGTAAACCGTGATGCATTCGGTGGATTTACTTGACCCCACGATATCTTATTTAGTGTTGCGATTTTAGAGGTACCTCAACAACGTTAAACAGATTGATACAGAAGCGTAAGACATGTCGCGTTCCCAATGAGAAAACACTGCCATTAACTCAAAAGACGCATATGTATTTCTTTTCTCTCAATCTTTAAACTTTGAATAAGAGTATTGCCTTTTTAAATTGAGATCACATCATTATCGTGCCATAACAGTAGCCTGTGAAATCGCTGCTGAAAAATTAAAATGTAATTTATCCCTTTAACCCTATTCCCTGCGGGCGGCCAGAATTACTTTAACCTGCGTGGGGGGCAGATTCTGCCCCCTCAGAGATCCCGAGAACCACTCTGCCGATTTCGATGGGACGGACACCATTCGATTTATCGTGACGAACTATTTCTTTTTGAAACCCAAAATTGCTTTCTTGTTCAAAAATGGGGGGCCAGGGGAAAAAATACAACATTTTTGTTTTTTGAAAGGTAATTGTGGCCATGTGATTCGACTGGTTTTTATTCAAAAACGTTTTTGAGCTCCCAATATCATGCTCTTCAATGTGTGAAAGGGACAAGTACAAAAATGAAAAATCATTGGCGTACTCAGGGATACAAAATGGGGTGTTCTTTTCCTTAGTGTTTGGGACGTGGAAACGTCTTATGTGGGCTTTGTTGCTGTATTTGGTTAAATGTAACAAATTTTGCATAGGCGGATTCAGGTAAACAGCTTGGGGGGCACCATGTACGGAACGCCTTGAATCATCTTGCTTATTTGAAGTTGGGCCTAAATTGACGGAGAATATCGCCTCCCATTTATGTACCTAAGTTTCGTCGCTCTGCCCCACAATATGTATAAACCAATTATGTATGATATTCAAATCGACTTAGTTTCTAACGCTATTATTCCACCGCAAACTACGAAGGAAGTATGCGCCGCACACCTGCATTCGTAACGACCTCCCAAAAACATGACCCTTGAGTCGCCTCTGCTAAGCCGATGTTTAAAAAAAATCACAGAACACGCGTCCTTCATATTTATGAAAAGTCCGAAAGTTTCAAGACGATAGACGTAACGGTTCAGAAGCTGCGGGCGAAAAACTACCGGGGGGGGGGGGCAGAATCTCCCTTCGCAGGGAATAGGGTTAACTTAAGGTACCCAATACCAACATAATGCGGATATATGTAGATCTATCACAGAATATTATGTAGATACTTAAACATAACATCCTTTTCTATCTAAATCATCAACAGTTTTTCAATTTTTCAATCCAGCATATTCCATATCGATGCAAAGTGAACCCATTTACATTTGGTTGTTACTTAATTTAAATATTTTCCTTGATAGTAGCCGTTTTCACGATGGGTTATATTGCGTGAAATGTTTTAAAACATTTTAAAATGTTTACAACATATTTTAATAGTAGCCGCTTTCACCATGGACTAATTGACGAAAAAATGTTTTAACCCTCACCCTACGGGACCGTAGGGCGAGGGCTAAAACATTTCTCGCAAATAAGTCTATCGTGGAGACGGCTACTACTAAAATATTTTACAACATTTTAAAATGTTTTAAAAGCATTTCACGCAAAAAGTAACCCATCGTTGAAAACAGGGTTAATGTTTATTAATAGTAGACAGAGAAAACACATTGTTTTTTACTCGTTTGTATCGTTATTTATTCATGGCACATAAACAACAAATAAATGCAAGTTGGATATTATATTTTACTGGATACCAGCCCTAGTTCAAGTTTGGCGTTTTGTAATTTACTGGGTACAGTGTACTCAGTGTACCCAGTGGTGGTTACACCCATGGTTTTATCTAATTATGAGAAGCCCCACTCTGCTTTTCAGTTATCATTCAGCCTGTGTCATAGAAACTAAGCGATTAACATACCTCTTAAACTCAATTAGCCTGATGAAGTTCCGTCTTGAATGGCCATGCTTGATAACACAGCAGCTTTGACCCCTCAGGAGCTAAGTCAGCTCTACAGGTGACTCAGCTCCTGAGCTGCCGTCTGCAGTTTCATCGCTTAAGCTCCTGGCACTCAGAGCTCAGGTAAAGAAATCCCCCGTAGTTCAAGGAGACGTGACGTAACAAGTCATGCGGCTGTGAGTGTGACGACATAACTATAGGTCAATTCGAAGCAGTTTGAATAGTGCACTCTCACCGAGACGCCGTGATTCAGCATGCTGGGTGATTCATCTACATAAATGGTTCAGATATCTTCACGTTTATAAGTATATATTTGATAGGCCGCATTTAACAGAAGACATGGATTTGACACGAAATATTCGACCTCTCATTTTAAGCACAGTAGTGAATGACAGTGCTTAACTCACATTTACACGATCCGAGACATACAAGTGTATTAGCTTATCTGCAGTATCTATCGGTATCTCTGTTTCCAATTTCGGCTATAAAATATGAGGCCGATAAAACATTCGTGTCAAATCTGCATGTCTCCGGTTATCTGTGATAGGCATTCAAGTAGCCAAAGATCGAAACAGCAAATGACGAACTGGCTCACGCCCCCCGCTCCCCATCACCAACTTCCCGCACACCCATAACGAATTAAACAATTCAGATATCCACTTGGATTCAGACACGTCTACATAGCACCGCAATAAATGCACACGAAGAGAAGAGAGAATTAATGGAAAACTACCCAGCTGTACTGTTGAATATATCACTTAACTTCCGGCCAACATGAGAACTTTGGCTCTTACAAAAGCGGGTCATTTGAGATCTCCCAGACATGAATGTCTGAAAGAAGTTCACCTCAGCGGTTCCAAATACAAACACTGTTAGTTGTATCCAGGGGCCACCCATGATGAACATGACAATAACGGAAAGCCACAGACAATCAAAAAAGAGGTTAATGGGAAATAATAGCCCTTTATTTTTGTTAGCAACATTTTCTAAGGCTTCCGTTATGGTATAACAATGATTTAATTTGAATTAAAGAATTAAATACAATTATTCCCTACTTCAATGTCCTAAGTTTTCTTAAAATTAAAAGCAAGTACACTCACAAAATCGCTACACACGACCCGGGTGTTAACTCCTACCACATATGTTAATTTAAAAATTTACACATGCATTGGGTGTGATAGTTTGATTTTCGATATCTACACACATGGCAGATATCTACACACACAGCGTGGTGTGTCAGTATCGACCACATCGCATCGTGTGTTCAATACCCACACATGAGGCGCTCACGAACTCATGTCCGCTGTGTTGATATCCAATAAACCTGCGTCATGTGTCCACTCGCCACCAGCTGAGGTCTCCATCGACACTACCAACCTCCACCCGGCTGGTGCGTAGTTGCAGCGCCTGCGTCGTGAGTCGCTCACCGCCAGCTGAGTTCTCCATCGACACCTCCGTATTACACCCCGCTGACGAGTGGCTCTGCGAGCGGCCGTTCCGCTTTGGCCCAGTGCTAGTCGGCCGCCGCCGCCGGCGGCGGGCGGCGCTAGCTGAGCCGGCGGCGGCGCGGCGTCGCTCAGTTGAGCCGCGACCTTGGCGGAAGCAGTGTCGTGTTTGTGCGTGCGTTGAGAACGCGTTGTCAGTCTTCAAGATTCCGTTTAGTTGCAAAAGGCTGTCATTTGTGCGTTGTGATCGGAGTAAAAAAAAAAGATTTATTGTGAGCTGTGAGTCTGAGTGGGCGATTTGTGCGTTCTTTTTATTTTAGAAATGCAGTTAGTTGTGAATTTGTTATACTTAAACATTATAGGTATGACAACGTCTATATGTTTATGCCCTCTCGTCACAAGTATTTCGTATCCGATCGGAGCTGCACTGATTGAAGAAACCAACCTTCTATAAACATATTAATATACGCAGCTGACTGTGATCCATAGTAACTATGATTATATATATGAGTATGCTTGGCCTTGATGATCATGATTATTAATTGTGATGTTGATGTTGATATATTGATCTGTTTATAATAATGCACATTTTGGTCAATATAATGGTTTTACACGTTTTGTACATTTTATTCGTTGCTCAGATTGGGCAAATGACGCGAGTGGTCATGAGTCAAGTTAGAGCATGCTCAGATCGGCATGAGTCTTGCGAGTTGCGACACCTCGACACCTCACGCAGTGGTGAATGTTACGCCTCTCCTAGTGGTGGACGAACCTACGCAATACGCCCGGCTGATAAGTCATTTGAAACCCCCTGCATGAGGGTGTGCCGACAAAACTTCTAAGGAATTACTTCTAACGACAGAACTTCCTAGTCAAAACTTGCACACTTCAAAACTGCCAATGGAAAAACTTATCATGGAAAAACTTCTTCGCGTCAAAACTTCCAAAGGAAGAACTTCTGAACGACAAAACTTCCAAACGTCAAACTTCCAAAGCCAAAACTTCTTCGTGACAACACTTCCAATGAAATTACTTCCAATGCCAAAACTTCTAAGCGACAAAACAAACTTCTAATGACAAAACCTCCAAACGACAAAACTTCCAACCGTCAAAACTTCCAAAGCAAAGACTTCTTCGCGACAAAACTTCAATGAAATAACTTCCAATGCAAAAACATCTAAGCGTCAAAACTTCTACTGGCAAAACTTACAAGCGTCAAAACTTCCAACCGTCAAAATTATAATGAAAAAACTTCCAAGCGTCAAAACTTCTAATGAAACAACTTCCAAGCGTCAAAACTTCTAATAAAAAACTTCCAAACCTCAAAACTTCTAATGAAAAACTTCCAAGCGTTAAAACTTCTAATGAAAAATTTCCAAGCGCCAAAACTTCTAATAAAATAACTTCCAATCCTACAAATTATAATGACAAAATTTCCAAGCGTCACAACTTCCAACCGTCAAAACTTCCAACCAAAAACTTCCACGTTCAAAACTCTTTCCAAAGGCCCCCAAAATCGCGTCAAAACTTCCAAGAAATACTTATTAGCGCTTGAGGTCGTAGCCTGTTAAGGCAGGTAATCGAGTTCCTTATTCTTACCTCTAGCCTTGGCGTGAGCGCGGCCTCGACCTCTGCCAACTCCTCCCATCTGGGCTCCTTATNTGGGAAAAGGAGGCCCCCTTTCGACTTTGCCCCCCCAGGTAAAATCTGGTGGCGCCGCCTCTGGGTGTTGCAATGATCTACATTATCTAAAATTTTGGTGACCTAAGGTCAATATTAAATTAAAGGTCAAACGAGGTGACGAATGTCAAATCGGGCAAAATGCCACCATTTTTGGGATTTGACCACTGTGACATCACAGGTAAACAGCAATGTGTCTGAAGCTCTGTTTGGGGATGAGCATAGACATTGGCTACCAAATGGCGTTGGAATCGTCCCGATCTGACTGTTGGTTCCGAAGATATCGCTTCGCCGACCTCGATTCTGGCCGCCATTTTAAAACTCAATCCAAATAAATAAATAAATTATTACCGACCGATTCCGATTATTTAACGTCAAACGATCCGCTAATGTGTTGACGTAAATTTCGCACAAACACCACTACCCTGTGCCGCTTCGTTTTTGAGATATTCACGAAAAACATGTGAGGGACACAAAAGTCCCCCCCCCCCTCCAGGGTGTGCCGACAAAACTTCTAAGGAATTACTTCTAACGACATAACTTCCTAGTCAAAACTTACACGCGTCAAAACTGCCAATGGGAAAAACTTATAATGGAAAAACTTCTTCGCGTCAAAACTTCCAAAGGAAGAATCTGAACGACAAACTTCAAACGTCAAAAACTTCTAAAGCCAAAACTTCTTCGCGACAAAACTTCAATGAAATTAACTTCAAGATACCAAAAACTCTAAGGCGACACAAACTTTAACGACAAAACTTCCAAACGACAAAACTTCCAACGCGTCAAAACTTCCAAAGCAAAAACTTCTTCGCGACCAAAACTCCATGAAAATAACTTTCCATGCCAAAACTTCGAAGCGTCAAAAACTTCTAATGCCAAACTTACAAGCGTCAAGAACTTCCAACGTCAACTTCTAATGAAAAAACTTCCAAGCGTCAAAACTTTCTAATAAAAACTTCCAAGCGTCAAAACTTCTAATGAAAAAACTTCCAAGCGTCAAAACTTCTAATGAAAAAAACTTTCAAGCGTTCAAAACTTCATGAAAAACTTCCAAGCGCCAAAACTTCTAATAAAATAACTTCCAATCCTAAAACTTCTAAGCGTCAAATCTTCTAATGGCAAAACTTCCAAGCGTCAAAACTTCCAACCGTCAAAACTTCCAACCGTTGAAATCCCCAAAGCAAAAAAAAAAAAAAAAAAATCGCGTCAAAACTTCCAATGAAATAACTTACAATTCCAAAAGGTTAGACTGCGCACTGCAGGGTGGATTTCCTCCCTCTCAGGTTTTCAGGCGTACCGGAAAAACGGCGTCGCGCAGCGCCGTCAAATTTAGTAAATCTGTTTGGGTATCAATTACCAACAATTTGTAAAAGATTGGACTTCATATCATCACATGTCAGGTCACAGGGGCACAGTCAAGTGACTTTCCTCCAAAAAACGTTTGGTTGGTCATGCCAAAGCCACAGTCTTTTCCCGAAAGAATTTGAAACTTTGCAGAGTTGAAAGGCTAACAAAACCTACATTTGTGATCTCGGATTTTGCGACCGGTGACCGAAGGTGTCAAGTCAATTTCCTGACCTCCCATTAGGTATAAGTTGAACGGAAAAGTATCAATTACTCCCTTTTCAGATACTGTCGCTTGGATCAGGCCTTCGTTCCGAATGATGTTATTTTAGGCTCATCGATTGATGACCCAGGTGCATTGTTGCTTCAAGTGATCTCTGCCAAGGTCATTGAGGTCATTTCAGCAGTTGTTTATGTCAATAACTATGATTCATTAAAGATAGAGAAAAACGGATCGGATGACAACAGCCATGTTGTCATCCGATCGACTCCCCGCCTTTCCCTGAGGCGCACGTGGTTCAGTAATGCTGACGACAACCCAAATTCTACTCTTCGTGGCAAAAAATGACTCCCTCCCTCAGACTCATTGCTACCAATGAACAGGTTTTGGAACTCTTGGATGACAACATGGTTTCCCTCCCACGGTTTGCAAGGTCAACCACCGGTAAATTCGAACTCATTGTATTTGGCTCCCGTCAGAAACTGTCGTGGTCTAGCCCCGATCTCCATTCAATTTCGCCGAAGATTTGATCACTGTGAGGGCCCTACGGTGAGGAACCTTGCGTAGTGTTCGACAAGCACCTCACCTGGGACCCTTCACGTGTCTGCTCTCGTCAAAAAATGTAACGGATTCCTCATCGGCCTGTCCCACGTGCGTCATCAAGATCCCTTTCTGGACCTACTGCCCACCCACCATGGTCAATGCCTTGGCTTCGCACGCATACTGTCTTGCTGTCTTTGGAAACGGGTCAGAGAAAAAACATACAGGCGCCTCCAAAAGATTCTTGAATGTTTGCTCTGCGCGTTGTCTTCTGGCCCAAACCTAAAATTGACCAACATATCGGACGTGCGAGATGAACTGGGCTTTGGCCTACGCCCGCCAGTTGTACGAACTCCACTCATTAAATTTTCTGCACAAAATTCGCTGCACCGAGACAGTGCTCTTTCCTCTCAGCTTCAGGCGTCAACTCTCTCTTCGCTTCTCGAACCACCCGGCAGGACGCAGATCTGGCTCTCCCGCCGCGCGAGGACCGAGGCGGGCAGACGGCGCCTTCTTTCCGTACGCACAAATGTACAACGCCTTCCCCGCTGGAGTTCGCAACTCATCGCCTGGGAGCTTTTAAGCAAGCAGTATCAGAGCTTTTAATTGTGTGAAGCGAGGATGTGAGTGTATGATCTGCCGTGTGTGCAGTGTGCGCGCGAGTGTTTTATTGGGGGTTTGTTTTATATAGCTAGTTGTGTTCTTTTATATTCATTTGACTTTATTGTATGTTGTAACGAGTGTCTTATTACATGTCTTATCTTCTTAACTGACCCGACACTCGGAATAGCCATTTTACAATGGAGAGTGTTTTAATTGTTTAATACAATACAATACAATGTTTGTCTCGTCGAGCCGCAGCGTTGCCGTATATGCAACATGACGTACCTGGGCCACCAAATGACCTTCACCTGAGGTCATATTATAAGTTGCCTAAACAGGTCACCCATTAATATGGTTTCACAAGTGCCTTGACGAAACAAACAGGATTGTTGCCAAAATATATTCCCTTCTTTGGTATGTGAAAATTGCTATTACGAAAACAGCTTTACCAAACATAGCCTTTTTACCTTGATAGTTCTGGAGTTCTAAAACTATTGACCTATTCTAAAAACTGAAGACTTTGAGCGATAGTCTTTTTCAGGAGCTTTCAAATACTATTTTTCGTCGGTACTAGTATCCTAGTTTCCGAGATATTTGGGAGTTCTGGAGCAAAGTCCTAAAACCGGAAAATTTTACCTTTGATGACCTCTGGTAACCTCAATGTTGACCTGACCTAAGGAAATACAAGATACTTTCGATAGAGCTTGTCTCGAGCTATCTGATGACATTTTCTGCTTGTCGCTACGTAGCGTATTTTTCGAAATTTCAGAGGGAAAATTACCTCCAGCAGTTCGTGTTGGGCGCGGACCCCCTCATTCAGTGCGCGGGTTAGGTTAGGTTAGATGTGGTTAGGTGTGGCTAGGTTAGAAGTTTTGACTTGCAAGTTTGTATTTTATAAGTGTTGACGCTTGTAAGTTTTTCATTAAATGTTTTGACTGGTAAGCTTTGTTTTAGAAGTTTTGTCGCTCAGAAGTTTTTTCATTAGAAGTGTTTTTCATTAGAAGTTTTGACGCTTGTAAGTTTTTTCATTAGAAGTTTTGGCGCTTGGAAGTTTTCCATTAGAAGTTTTGACGCTTGGAAGTTTTTCATTAGAAGTTTGACGCTTTGGAAGTTTTTTCATTAGAAGTTTTTGGACGCTTGAAGTTTTTTCTTTAGAAGTTTTGAGCTCTTTGGGAAGTTTTTGCTTTGAGAAGTTTCTGGCATTAGAAGTTTTTGACGCTGTGGAAGTTTTTTCGTTAAAGTTTTGACTGTTGGAAGTATGTCGCTTGGAAGTTGTGCTTAGAAGTTTTGTCGCGAAGAAGTTTTTGCATTGAAGTTTTTGTTCTTTATGAAGTTTGCATCTTCTGGAAGTTTTGGCATTGTAAGTTTGACGCTCAGAAGTTTTGACGTTTAGAAGTTTTTGCATTGTAAGTTTTGACGCTTGTAAGTTTTGGCATTGGAAGTTGATTCATTAGAAGTTTTGTCGCTTGAAAGTTTTTTCATTGGAAGTTTTTACTGTTAGAAGTTTTGACGGCATAAAAGTTTTTCCTATGGAAGTTTTGGCTTGGAAGTTTTGACGTTGGAAGTTTTTCATTATAAGTTTTGACGTGGAACCCCCCTCCAGTGCTCTTGCTAAAGGTGCAGCCAGGGGGCAGAGAGGCTATGTGCCCCCCCCCCCCATTGGACCGACTTTCACACTGGAAATTATCGGTGTCGTCCCTGTTTGCGAATTTTTAGGGGTGCTGCAAATATAGGGGTTTAAATCCGGAATGATTTTGTGTGCGTATTTTTTTCGGAGGGGATCTTTGTCGAGGAGGCCTCTGGAGATGCCGTGCCCCTCCCCCTTGTCCTCTTGTCGAAGGTCTGACTGCGCCCCTGTGCAGTCTATATCTTGTTCTCACTTTTCATCAAAACTTAATATTTTTCTGGTTTGTCAGTTCTGCTATATTTATCGCATCTTGTTTCAAATTGGTTTGATGTTCTTTAACTTTTGACTTCTCTATTAACCCGCGAGTTACTGGGGGGGGGGGGCTATTTATAGCCCCCTCCCGTTATTCTGCAATATTTCCTAAATCAACGTAGGTATCGTAACCAAACTTTCAGTACCTTGTCCCGAATCAATTTGACACATTCTGCCCGATGGAAAAAGATGAGGCTATTATTATAGGTCAACCGGAAATGACGTCAGAGTGACGTCATGTTCTGCGTTTTTTGTTGAAAAATGAGGAGTTTGCGGGAAAAACGCTGCAAATGTACTAGGGTTTTAAGATAAATATCAATTGTTTACACCAGAGACAGGTAATTAAGTTGGGCTATCAGACTGTCATCTCGGATTTTGAAAAAAAACTTGAAATTCAAAATTTTGAAAATCTAAGCCATTGTTGTTTTGTTTTTTGAAAATTTTGGTCAAAAAAAAGTTTAATTAAAAAAAAAACGGAATATTATGTAGTTGAGTTGATTCCCAATGAATGGGTGTAGCAAGTTTGAAGTCAATATCTTCAAAAATGACTGAGTGACAGCCTTTCAAAGACAAAATTAGTCCACCTTTACTCTACACTTTTTGATTTTTGATATCTATTATTAATGCTCCTTGCTAAAGCACTACGTGATACACTTATATATTGTATCCGTCACCTGCAATATGTATTTAACCTTGCTATATTTCAAAACAAAGAAATTGTGAAAATAGCTTCTCTAGACGGCTCATATTTTGTACTTTACTGTGCATCTTGACAATATTGTGTTACAATACAATCGAACGCGTCGAACCACTGGCGGATCCAGAAAGTGTGATTTTGACCAGTTGGGGGGGGGGGCAAATTCCCAAAAATATCGCATAATTCTTTGAAAACTCATCGGATTTTCGCTTGCTTTGCATCAATAACTGATTTAATACAAACTTTCTCTAGGTAAAAGTGCTTAGTTTTACGGACAAACTCAGGAAATGTTGTCAAATTTGCGCCGATTTTGGGTGGTTTTGGGGGGGGGGGCATTGGCCCCTTTTGCCCCCCTGGCATTCCGCCTTGGTCCGAAACAAATAAATGACTTAACTTTTACATGAAACACGCCGAAGTCTCTTAATCGTGACTACCCAACACGTAAAAACAAACGTTCAATAAGATTCAAAAACTACAGGGAAACGCCGAAGGCCAAGAACTGCTATACTGTTCAATGATATCTGCCTTAAAGAATAATATATATATATATATATATATATATATATATATATATATATATATATATATATTACATGGTGGCCCAATAATATGAGTTCGAAAAGTTGTGCTCCCTCCCCTCGCCCCTGTTCCTTTGGTCATTGTGAGTACCTACCCACACCAAAAATCAGCGGATTTGAAGAGTATTTAGAGGTGTCGCAAATATGACGATATTTTTAGAAACTAGACTAGGCAAAATTCTCAGTTTCAATATAGTTCGAACAAAACCGGGAAACTGGGCACAAAAGGAAGACACATTATATTTCTGACACAAGCATAGTTTTACACATAACACTGAACACAAATAATACAAAAACACCTTGAACATGAACGGAAAACTGAACTTGGAAGCAGGAGTAATCACTCAGGTAAACGGTTGAGGATGGCCTTCGTGGGCACGGGAATCTCCTTGCGGTGCTTGGCGATCAGGAGGAGCAGGCACTGCAGCTTCTCGCTCTTGGTGAGTCGCTCGCTGGTAGTCCTGGAGACACTGCTAGTAAATCAAAATAGCAGACTTTCCATGTTTCTCGAATCTCGATGTGGTTTGGACAGGCCATAAATCAAGCCAGCTCAAGGTGACAGCTTAACCCGCGCGGCGTAGGGGTCTCCAGCCGAACGCGCGGCGTAGGGGGGGGGGTAAATTTTACCCCCTCGTATCTTCCGAACCAATAACCGCAGCGAGATGCGCAAGGCGGCGATCGAAAGCTCTCAATGAAACAAATCAAATGCATACCCGAAATTTTTCAAGTTAGGTCAAATGTCAGATCACGGTCAGGTCATATGGAAAATTTGAGTTAATTGAGTTAATGGTTCATACTTTCAATTGGAATTCTTTGATTAAGACTATCAATGCATGCAAAGCTCTCAAAGGTGTAATACATCTCCTGCATTAAGTAAAAGTGAATTTGCATGCAAAGGTCAAGGTCAAGATCAGGTCACAATAGGTCACTGTCACCAAGAGGTCAACGAAAGTCTTGTGACACATGTTTCAGGGGTTATTTTACACGTAAAAATCGATAGCAGCAGCCATTTTTACAACTTGACCCCATACAAGGTCCAGATCAGGTCATCTAAGGTCAAAACTGTAAACTGACTAATATGAATAAACAATGCATGTTTCTAGGTCAGTTTTTTATCATAAATACAACAATGATGACATTTATATATCTGTATCTGGTCAAAAATTAAAAAAACGTTATTTTGAAAAATGACGTAATTAGCTACTTATGCTTGTAGAGCAATCAGTCACTGAAAAATGAAGATATTACTTTCAAATATGGTTTGGGTATTTCTTACACTTGGTTCTCTTAAATATATTTTGTTTTTAATACATTGCAAATTTTCAACTTTTTGTGAAATTTCCGAAAAAACACATTTTTTATTTTATTTTTGGGGGGTCAAAACCCAACATTTTGGAAATATAAGATTGTTAATTTGTAGAGAATTAAATTTCCTTTCTTGTACAGTTTTGCGTTTGCAATTTACATTCAAACTATGTTTTCTACGATGCATCAAACATTTATCGTTTTTCAACCCAAAATGGCATAATATGACGTCATCAAAACGTCATTATCTCCCAAAGTTCTGATTTATTTTCGATGATTTTGTTTCTTCAGGAAGACGTCAAATTGATTCTGAATAAGTTACTGAAATTTTGACGTCGTTATCTGTTATAGTTTTCAAGTTAGTGCGGAAATCCGGGAGGGGGTAATATTTACCCCCCCCCCTACGCCGCGTGGGTTAAGAAAGACACCTATAATATGAAATAAGCTGGGTAGCTGTCTTATAGTCCATTAAGCTGACAGCTACGTGCGTTGGCGTGTCGCTAACTTTTTTCACCACTGGGCCCGCACAAGAGAGTGACTGGCCTTTTATATTCATATCAACGAGTCACTGAGAGCAAAAAACATGCGATATTCAACGCTTCCCAGGCACTGGCGGATGCAGATTCTCTCCGCGAGAGGAAGGCATCATTTTGTGGCAAAGAGGTATCCCTATCTTTCTCCGCGGTTTGAGCCGGTCACCTTGTTTTGGTATACGAGCTTATTTTTTTTTTGTGGAAGAGAGAGATGGTGGTATTTTTTATGTTTTCTCAGAAAAAATCACTTTTTAGAAAAATAATACCAAAACGCAATATTCCGTAGCATATAGGCACAAATAGCAGTATTAACCCGCGCGTTACTGGGGTATATTCTGTAACGCGACTTACTGGGGGGGGGAGCTATTTATAGTCTCCCTCTGATCTCCGAAACTACTGGACCGATCTTACAAATTCGAACTGCATTTGATAGCCCTATCCAATTTGTTGTGAGAAACCTAATATTGTTATCCTCAGGGTCACCAATGACGTCACAGGTTACGTAAAATAAAAAATGTTTGATCGTGCCATCAAAGTCCGGTGGTCGGCATTGTCGCGCAAAATGCGATATTAAGCGCACAATAAGTTGGTAAATCGGTATGACTCGTACATCTAACACTTTTAATTACCATTCTAAGCTAATTTTGACCTTGGGTCAGGTCAAGGTCATCCGAGGTCACGGGGTCAAACTGGAGATTACCGTTCATTAAGAGTTGTAGCACATGCTTATAGGTTCTTTTATCGATAAGAACGCGAAAATGGCATTAGAACATGTTTTTTATCATACAAATTGAAAAAACGGAAATGCAATTTTAACTTATTGTTATACAGTAAAGGTTGTCTAATTTTATCTTTGAAGGGTCGTCACTCAGTCATTTTTCAATATATTGACTTCAAATTTGCATTTGCAATGCAAACACATTCATTGGGATCATCTCATTTTTTTTTTTAATGTCTGGATTTCTAAAAATTTTGAATTTCAGAAAATGTTGAAAATCAGAGATAGCAGTTTGATAACCCAATTTATTACATGTCGTTTGGTGTATGACAATTGAGTTTATCGTCAAAACTGTACTTTTGTCAGCGTTTCCCGCAAACCTATATTTTTCAACAAAAAACGCAGCACATGACGTCACTCTGACGTCATTTCAGGTTGACTTATCATAGCCTCATCTTTTTCCATATGGCAGAATGTGTCAAATGGATCTGGGACAAGGTACTGAAAGTTTCGTGACGATACCGATGTTGGTTTAGGAGATGTTGCAGAATAACGGGAGGGGCTATAAATAGCCCCCCCCCCCCAGTAACTGGGGGGTTAATAAAGTTTACCTCATACCAAATCGCAGGGGCGTCGCCGCTAATTATTGAGCGAGGGCTTGGCTGCAAATTAAAATGACTACAAAATGTACCCCCACTTTTTCTGCCCGATGTGACACCGTGAAGCGGCTTGAAATTTTTAATTTTAGATAGTAGAAAACAACATTTTTATATTGGAGCCAGACCGTAATTGGAGGCTGGAGCCAAGCCTCATGCAATTCTTTTCCTGATCGCACAACTCAGCATGGTTAAAAATATTGAAATGAAAGTAGTTTTTCATATATACGCTAGCCTCGGATAGCAAATTACGATGACCGGTGGCAGTCAGTACTAAATAGTACATGTATATAACATAATAATAAAGTTGTACCTTTGCAATAATAGCTGTAAACTGTAACAAGCAACTGGTAATAGTGAAAATTGTTTGAAAGCAACAAGACTGAGGCAGAAAGATGTTTCCGCACATAAATGGTCCCCGTGGATCTGGAGGAGCCCGGTGGAAGATGACTTGGGGAGATGGTCCTGGTCTGGTCTCCACCATTAGCTCTTCAGTCCAGCAAGTTGGGCACCGCTGGAGCAGCTTCCGGGTGCCGAATGCCGATGTCCGCGTCCTTGCGTTCGCGTCGCCTTTTTCGGAACTGGGCAGGCTACTAGTTAAACATGTAGCAGAAGCTTGCTTGAAAGTTAAAGGGACACGGTCTGTTCAAAGTAAAATTTGATGTTAAATAACAATCGGATTTAGAAGGCACCATGGTCCATGATATCCTTTTTTTAATCGCGCCCAGTCGCCCAATATCATCGTTCGAAGTTCAGTATTCTTCCAGCCAATGATCTTGACGAGTCTGCCACCACTACGTACCAAATCAATTAATTGCAGCGTTGTGCAACTATGGAAAATGATGATTTGTTTTGCTTATCCCTCGCCCGGGTAGGGATCACTGCGTGACCGTGTACTGGTACGACCGTAGTTTGGCCCCAAATTGAGCTAGAGCTTCGATTAAAAAACGAGTGTGTTGCTGGTGACAAGAGAAAGCTATTTCAATCTGATTTTAAGGTCCTTGCACATCAGGTGACCTCTGAGGTCATGTCAAAACCAAAATGTCGTCGAATCGTAAGTGTGTAAAAATGATAACTTATTGGGCTAAAATCGTAAAAGAAAATCTTAGAATGCTAAATGCACGGCAAATTTGAAATCAGAATCACAAAATGACCTAAGAACAGCAAAATTTAAAAAGGTCATGTCAGGTCATCTGAGGTCAGTAACCTCGGTTGACCTTTGGCAGCGCATGACCCCAGTGGAACATATGATCATGTTATATGGATCCCAGAATTGAAATAAGCGTCACAAACTGCACTAGAAATGGATAGAAGACGAACAAATACATCTGAGGTCATCGGAGGTCAGTGACCTCCGTTGAACTCTGAAAAGGTCAATAGATATCGTAAGCTCTGCAGAAGCCAAAACTGTCACCTAAAAACACCTTTGCTCAAGCTCAAACAAAAGCTAAAAAAAAAAAAAAAAAATCCTGAACAACAAACACTCGGGAACTGCACATGTTTCAAAGATCGTTACTACGGGACGCCAGTTTTGCAAAACACGACTTTGAGAAACAGATCAAAAAAGGTCATAGTTCATACGGGTTAGAAGTTCGAAATTTTCAGAGTACGTGTCAAATTTATGTAAAATATGGTACTGAAAGTTTCATTGCGATCAGTTGATATTTACGTGAGTTGTTCTGGAAAAACGAGGGGCTGGCATCCATCTTCCCTACAGGCCTACACTGGCGAGGGTTAACCCGCGCCCCGTTGGGGGGCATAATCTGCCCCCTCCCGGATTTTCTCAATAACTCAAAAGCCATGGCAGATACCGACGTGACACTTGCAGTACCTTATTCTACATCAGTTTGACGTCTTGTCAAAAAATTATGAAATTGATAAATAACTTTGGAAGAAAATGACCTTTTAATGACGTCATGTTATGCCATTTTTGGAGGAAAAATGATGAATGTTTGAAAAATGGTAGAAAATGGAGGTAAAAAGCAAATAAAAAAATAAAAAGCATCAAAAGGTAGAAAATTGCATTTGCCGTTTTCACGATGAATTATTTTGCGCGAAATGTTTTAAAACATCTTAGGATGTTTAAAATGTTTTACATTTAAGTACAGGGTGTCCAAATAAAAAACATACTCTGGAGTTTTAGCTTGCGTTTTAATATGCACGTGCCAATTTTTTCGAAACTTATCATGTTTATAGTTTTGGAATGTGGCAAAACCGATGAACACAAAAATAAGTCCTTTGAGATGTTTTCTGATATTGAAAGGCGTTTTGTGTGGAAGCTTACATTTCAGAAGCCTCACAAATTTTCTCAAAATATTGAGTTTCAATTTCAACGCTTTAATTAAGATACTAAATAAGATAACAAGCGTGGATTTTTCACGACTCGTGGGCCCTATGATTCACAGGTCGTATTCATTTTGGTCAAATAACGATCACGGTGCGCCGTCGGCGCTTGCGCGCGCGCGGCCTTCGTTTAACAAAGGGAACAAAAAATCCGAAATCGCGAAAAACGGGCAACCTCCGCGTGGATCCCGGCCGATACCTTGACAACCAAGGATCGCAGCGGCATGCGATAAACACGTTTCGATAGAGAATAGATTATCCTGGCGTATTGCATGGCGTTCAGACCGAAACACGTGTCCACCCGGAAAAAGTAATGACCATTAACATGAACAAATTATCATTTCAGTAAAGGACCATCGGTGCTTTCAGCAACTATGGACCATAGAACGCTGAAACAGGCACGCAACTTTGTCAGAACGTACCGTCTTCAAATTATTTGTGCACGACAAGCTGTCGATAACATACTTAGGCAAGGTTGTCAGGCGTTGAACAATTGAAACTCATATTTTGACATTTTTGGGAGGGCCTTCTGAAATGTAAGCTTTCACCCAAAAGCTTTTTTCAATATCAGGAAACATCTCTTAGGATTATTTATTGTGTTCATCGGTTTTGCCACATTCTAACTATGAACATGACAAGTTTCGAAAAGACTGGCGCGTGCATATTAAAGCACGAGCAAAATCCAGAGTTATTGTTTTTATTTGGAACCCCTGCATCCGTATCCGTATGGACAGTTTTAGTGTTGTGTTCTTTAAAGTCATTTTTCCCAGGTGAAGATAGATGATATCGTTTCTTTTTCGGATTATTCTCTGGGTGAATATCATGTTAAAAATGCAGTCCAATATATTTCACTGATCTTGCCAGTCCTGTTCACTGGACACATATGGCAATAATATACAACAGGTACACTCACATTTTAATAATGTTGATTTCCTTCGTCCTGACATTATTAGATAATGTGAGTGTACTGTTGTATATATGCCAATATTGTGTCCAGTGGAACAAGGCTGACAGATCAGCTGAAATATATGGACTGCATTTTTATATAATATTCATCCCAGAGCGAAATCCGAAAAAGAAACGATATCATCTAGTTTTAGTATAATTATTTTTTCCTTAACTACACAACTTTTGAAAGCGATTTTTGTCTTGAAATGTCTCTCAGAATTTTGCAATATGTTGGTAAGAATATAGTATGATATAAAATTGTGGTTTGGTGGTAATTAGAAAGCTAATTATGTATAGGTTAGCTGTGATGATCTTCACCTACTGACACTTTTCAGAACATCTCGAAACATCTCGTTCTCGGGCACGCTAATTGGTCGCTCAACAAAGCGAAACTCCGCCTTGATCAATAATGGACTCGCATCCAGCGAATCGTTTTTAGCGGGAATGATGCGCCATGCGAAAGGCAGACCTGTGATCATATCGCTGCCAAGATTGAGTACTAAATATGGCGGTATGCTTACAAAAAGGGAGTGTGCCTAACACTCTTTTTGAAATGTCAAATATATTTTTATAACGGTAAGAAGCTACTGCTTTGATTATTGGTTACGATAAAATTCACGTCTGAGCCCTTTAGTTGAATTTTTAACTTATTTTCTGTTTTGCATTTTGTTTTTTCAAAAACTCAAAAACGATCGTCACTATAAACAGAGTAGCGAAAATGTTGCCTATATGGCGACTGGCCAGGCTAACAATATATGCTAGCGTTGTATTTAAGAAGCAAATGCTTCTAGGCGAAAGCTCTCTGGCGACTATTGATAAATTAATATTCTGCAGAAATGTGATTGGCGACTTTGGAATATCTTCAGCAACTAAAGTGATTCTGGGAAATGAAAGTCATGGCTAAATTCAGAAAAATATGTTCTACAGACTAGTGTCAACAACTCCACTGACCAATGTGAGTAGGCACACTCCCTTTAACTGAACGAATTGACGCATAATGTTCTTTGAAAGAATAATTTTGTATCATAATCTTGTAATGAGCTCATTTCATGTTTCCATAACTCTTGAATAATGATAATATAGCCTAAATCAGTAACATATGTTTCTTGGAATAAATCGTATACTAAAACTTTTATACTAAAACATTTTAAAACATCTTAAGATGTTTTAAAACATTTCGCGCAAAATAATTCATCGTGAAAACGGCTATGGTCTTCAAAATGGCAATCTCGGAATTCCAATTTTTTAGTTTTTGACCCCTAAAAATAAAAAATAAAAAAATCACAATTTTTTTTTTCAAAAATATTTCAAAAACCAGAATTTATGTAAAAGAACTAAGCAAAAACAAAACCCAAACCAAATTCAAAGCAATATCTGAATTGTTGACTGACTTATGTCTCCCCAAGTGTAAGTAACTCATGAGTATTTTTTTCAAATAACGTTTTTTTTTACATTTTTTTAGCAGATAGAGACAAATAAATATCAGAGTTGTTTTTCTGAGACAAAACTGGACTAAAGAAATGTATTTTTTGTTAAAAAATTAAATTTCACAATTTAACCTCATATGACCTGACTTTGTCTTTTTATGGTGTCAGATTGCAAAATGGCTTCTACTATCAAATAACACGTGTAAAAGAACCCGTAAAACATATGTCACATGACTTTCGTAGACCTCTTGCCAACAGTGACCTTTTGTGACCCGATATTGACCTTTACCTTTTCTTAAAATTTCACGTGTGCTTAATGCAGGAGTTTCATTATACCTTTGAGAGCACTGTGTGCTCAAATAGTTACAATCTAAGGCTTTGGATAGAAAATATGGCCCAAAAACTAAAAATTCTTCATTTTGACCTTTTACATGACCTTGACCTGACATGTTACCTTATTTAAAAGATTCACGTATGGTTTGGGTGCGTATCAATAAGACCTTTCGATTGCCGTATTGCTCGTTTCGCTACGGTTATTGGTTCAGAAGATAACGAGGGGGCAGAATCTGCCCCCCCCCCAGCGGGGCGCGTGCGGCTGGATTGGATACCCCAGCGGGGCGCGGGTTAAGCATTCTGTCGAAATTTGTAATGTCAGAAAACATTTAATGTCCTATTATGCTTGATTTAAACTCAATAATAGGATTAGGCATACCGGAATAGCTGAGGACCGAAGGGAAAAGATGAGGACCGAAGATTGTTTTCCTTAACAAGGGGACTTTGCGCTCCAACCATTGATGAAGTTTTTTCAACTGAGTTTTTTTGGTATCGGATTGCTTACATTGTTTTAAGGTACTCCCTGCACAGTGTTGTTTATGGATACGGAAATGCCTCAACTGCGCTGAATTTGGCGCTCAATCGCTGCCATATATCTAGTGGTGTGTATAAATCGCATACCGTTTTTGTATTATTATGAAATATGAAATAATTACAGTGTTTGTATTTGTGCTGCTTTGGTGAGCATAAGAGGACGATTAAAAATAATATTTAGTCACTAAGACTTGTTTTAGAATGTTTTTGCAATATCATCCGGAAGAGGCAGTGCCCCTTTATTAATGTTGTTTAAAGGGAATGGGCCCTGGGGCCAGGAATTACCGTCAAGGAGAGCCACTGCCTGACACTTAAAGGGACACTGCCACCTTCCCAAAAGTTTTCAAATGTACGCCGCTTGTGGTGCTAAATATGAAGTCATTGCTGCCGAACACGATTATGACATTGGTTTCTCACAAACAGTGCTCAATATCATAAAAAGTTAAGTTGTAATATTTGGTCTGATGACGTCATATGAAGGAATTTCGGGAATAGAGGAAACCTTCACGCTGCCATATGTACGGCTAATGTATGGCCAAATGTAAAACAAGTCGACTATCATCAACATTTAGTATAGAGTGGCGACGTCATCGGATCAGGGTCCCCGTTCAAATAAATCAAATACACTGGGGACTGGGGATGTTACAGATGTCAAAACCAAACTCAAAATTGTTTGTGATTCGACCTCGGTGGTTGTTTTAACTTATACTATACATAATTGCAATGCCTAGCACGGAAAATGGCTATATCTGAACTCAAATCTAATGTTAAGGTGGCAGTGTGCCTTTAATGTAGTTGATGTATCCATTTTCCACATTTGTAGAAGCAATTGCGCCATTTTCCACATTTGTAGAAGCAATTGCCACACTTGTGTCATGACGCCATGTGGCGCGAGTTTTTATCATTTTTTACTGTACTGTACTGTTACTGCAGATACATAGCAGGATTTTGACTGATGCAAAGCCTATTTTACGATAAATTGTTATCTTTTACCGTTTTTTCGCTTTTCCAGTTTTCTCACGATGATCTCAGTGAACTAAGGCTATTGTTTTACACGTCGTTCAGTGCCAGGTAACGAGCGGGGGCGTACTTACTTGTATTGGATGCCCCCTCCCGATTCCTGCGGGGGCGTACTTACTTGTATTGGATGCCCCCTCCCGATTCCTGCGGCGGCATTTGCCCCTGATGCCCTCCTGGGACGTAGCCAAGGGGGAGGAGGGGGGGGCACGGGGCTCCTATTTTATAGTTTGTATTGCCTGATTTGTTGCGCCCCCTGAGCAAAATGAATTCACACTAGATAGAATGGGATTCTCTGAAAACCTTACCCTCCCCCCTTCCCTCGGTCAGCAGCATATGGCTGAGGAGCAAAATTTGATTTTTCCGACTTGTCCCCCCGCCCCTGATAAGAATCCTGGCTATGTGCCTGATTCCCCCCTCCTGGATCCGCCAGTGTCTGCTGGACGCCAAACGAAGCGGGTGGATATATACTGTTTACACGAGGCGTGGTCTGGTGTACTTCAAGGCAAATCGTGAGTCCCGGGGCCAGCGGGTGGACAGCATGTATCAACTGAAAGCAATCGTCGAGTCTGCCAAATTCGAGGCCGTGGTCGCCGCATCTGCCAGCCGGCCGCCGCGTCGCGCGACGATCGAGACCTGCGACCGCGCGGGCCGCCGCGACTGCAAAGCTGCAACAAGCGACCGGGCACGTCATCCACGGCGGCTTCTGGTGACGCGGACTGGCGGTACGGCGTCTGCACGGCTGGACGCGCCCATGGCCGTGGCGTGCGGGGGGGCGCCAGGTCGGGCAGACCACCACTGCGCCAGACCGTCACCGCACGTCTGTTGTCCACCTGTTCAGTCGGGCCTAGCTGTCACAGCCGCTTCATCCGCACAAGACGAGTCGGCAACACGAGTCGCTGACAAGACAGGACAAGACGAGTCGCTGCAAACAAGCGGCCATCTCTGAGCCGGCCGCCGCGCTGCAGTATCCTGTCAAGCTGGTAGCCTGTCAAGCTGGTAGCCTGGCAGTCCTCCATTGGCGCGCGGCTCAACCAGTACACCTACGTTCCTGCGGAGATACGCCGTGCTCGAACCACCGAATAGAGGTAAAAACGTCCGCCCCTTTTAATAAGTCAGTCTATAGCAAATGTTTTGTGCTCTATCTTGCGTTTTTAGCATGTGTATAATTCCATCATTGTGGGCAGTTAGTTCGTGTTTGGCCCACCGAAGACATTTAGACGCTTTGTTTACACCAATTGCGTTTAAATGAAAAAAGATCACCTTTAATGGAGTTTGAACTGAGATAGTAGATTTGTAGAGCAGATCGGAAATGGGTTATGGTGAACGAATTACCTCGCTATCCTGAGTAATTTCGACACAGAACTAGTGGGCCCCTTTTAGAAGAAAAAGTTTCGGGCGGTTTTCTGGGCACGCAAGACTCCCCCGTGGCGTGACCCGAAACCGCTCCAAAACTTTTTCTTAAAGAGGCCACTAGTCCTGTGTCGAAGTTACTTGGAGTTGTCATATGCAGTCAAAACTTGTATTCTGATTATTGCTGTTTTGGTAATGTGTAATTTCTGATGAAGAGCTGTGCTCGAAATATTAATATAACGTTTTTTTGGGTATTATTATATTTTAATTTCGAGGAAGAGGTCATAAATGAATAAAACTAATTATAATGTTACTTGGAGTTACTTATATTAGTTAGAAGTTACTCGAAAGTTACTTTACGCCGGAAGTTTTTTGAAGAAATCAAACTTCATCTTCCAAAAGGGCCACTAGTCGAGGGTGGAATCCAGCCGTTTTTTTTTTTTTTTTTTTTTTTTTTTGGGGGGGGACCGTTATTAGTGAACCTTATCTACCCCCGATTTTGAATTTCTTTCCGTAATTGGGACATTTTTTGGCAACCTCAGGATTTCTTATGATGTTTTGATTTTTTTTTTATTATTTTTTAGCCTTTCGACCTTTTGGGATATTGAAAATGTCAACTTGCAGTTTTTGTTGTTCCGACATTGCCTTACACTGAGCAAAACTGTGTCATTTGTCAGCTGTTCCCAGGGGCGTCGCCGATATTTTTTAGTGGGGGATCGCCTGAAATGACGGGAAAATGTATCTCATTTTTATTATTGTATTTAATCCTTTGCAACATTTTTAACCCTCGCCCGGGTAGTGCCGATTCACTGTGTGTCCGGGTAGGGGAGGGGTTGGTACGAGGACCCCCTGGCGTTTTGCCCCTAATTGAGCTAGAGCTTCGATTAAAAAACGAGCGTGTTGCTTGTGACGAGAGGAAGGCATTTACATATGATTTTAAGGTCATGGGTCTCTGGTGAGGTGATCTCTGAAGTCATGTCAAAGACCAAAATGTCACAAATCGTAAATGTGTTCAAATTGTATGCTGATCGAGCCAAAATGGTAACGGAACACCTGATTATTCTTAATACATGCCAAATTTGAAATAAGCGTCAGAAAATTACCGACAAACTGCCCCCGAAAATGTCATGTCAGGTCATCTGAGGTCAGTGACTTCGGTTGACCTTTGTAAACGCATGACCCCAGTGCAACATATAACTGTCAAATGGCTCCAATATGTGAAATCAGCGTCTAAAACTGTCCTAAAGCGGCCAGAAGCCCAAAAAGTTATCGGAGGTCATCGGAGGCTAGTGACCTCGGTTGACCTCAGAAAAGGTCAGTCAAGGTCACATTCTCAGCAGAAAACACACCTGTTACCTGGAAACACCTTTGCATTTGCTCCTGAACGTCAAACACTCAGAAACTAAACATGTAACAAGAATCGACACTACGGGACGCCAGTTTCGCCTGACATGACCTTGAGAAACAGGTCATAGGTCACGGGTCATGGCAGTTGGAAGTTAGAAACTTTCAGAATATGTGAATTGTTCAAAAGTAGGGTACTGCAAGTTTCATCGAGTTTGGTTACAAACTACGTGAGTTATTTTGGAAAAAACCGAGGGGGTTGGCATCCACCCCCTTCCCGGGCGAGGGTTAACCATCGCCTTACGGACCCTCGCCGTTTCTCACCTTCGCCGTACGGGGGAGCCTGACAGCCCCCTGTTAGCTCCCAAATCAAGCCAGATAGAGCAACGCCGTAAAACACAGCATGTTGCCTGTCATGTAAGGAATCTAATAGTATATCATTTTGTTGGTTTCAGGTCAACGGGTGACCTTCCAGGTCAAGTAAATGACCTAAAATCGATCACGTCCAAAAATAGCGGTTTTGCTCTGTCTGTCGTAACTATTAAAGTTATGAATATAAAATTATTTGATTAGCGTCAAAATGCTGTTCGTTGAATTAGCTATCTGATCCTATATCGGTTTTTATGTCTGGGTATATAAAAAATATGAACTCCTAGGAACGAAAGTCGTCACCATAGATGAAAATTCCTATGGGCGATTAGCATTAGCAACCTGGACTCGATCAAGGCAATATAAATAAGGTGAGGGCGTCTGAGCTCGGTCACATGGCCGACTCGGCGCACGAGCGCTTGTGGCGAAGGCACTTCCAGTTGGTTTGGGTCCATCGCGTTTTCGCCGCAGGGAAAACATGGTTAGATCTGAACATTTGTTTATGGCATTATTTTTGTATTACTTTATCTGGTCACTTTTTCCCAAGAGACGCAATTAATTCATGAACATAATAGTTGTTGGCTTTTTATGGTGGTAAATATTTTATTGTTATCATTTAAATTGATAATTAACAACAGTTTCAATGGAAGCGAAATCCTGGGTCCAAAGTCACGTGACTGACGCCCAACACCTGGACTCGATCACGTCCGGAAAAACAGTCAGAAAACATCGAAATCAGAAAGTGGTAAATGTAAATAAAAACGCATGTTCCCAGACCAGTTTTTGCTCCTGAATAAAAAAAATATGTGCTCGTATCTGGTCGAAAAAGGT
>VOPJ01009715.1:0-19047 GCA_014673585.1 Semibalanus balanoides
ACGCCTATGATGATTTGCAGCATTCAAAATGGAACTATCTATGACCAGTAACTGATTTATATTCCGAGGTAGAAACATGACTGCTGATAATATTTTTTATATTTGCCCTCCCTTTTTCGTTAACCTGGCACCGCCTATGGTACAAAATATGCTTAATAACTATTTTGTATGATGTAACCAAATAAAACAAACTGGTTGCATTTATTCAGAAAAAAGCCATCAAAAAAAACTCTGAATTACGCTTTTTACTGTCGCCCCTAAATTTAGTGACCTGCACACGCCTATGATTTTTGAATTTTTAACAATCGTCATCACATATCAATTTTTGATTGCATTAACATCGTTTGATAAACATGGCAGCTGTGTTGGATCAAAAATACCTCTAATTTTTGTATTTTTTGGCCCTTCGTTGCTCCCCTATTTAATATTTATAATATTCATTTTTTTAGAAATGTAGATCATGTTAAGGTGAATCGAACACTGTTTGATTTTTGAAAATCGGACGGAGATCTCGAGATCTCCACGCGGCGGGGGCGGTGGGCGAATATGCCCCCCTAGCCACTAATAGGGGTTAGCCGGGAGCCTGCCACTAATAGGGTTAAACCGTAACATATGATCCAGAACACATACCTCAACCGAACGGCCGGAACCGTTAAAACCGACAATGCAGGATTTTAAATATTAAAGCGTTCAGTATTAACCTGAGCACCGGTACTGGTATGATTGATTTATACGACAAGACGACATGGGCAACATACTTAAAGACGCACAATCAAGTTCCTCTTAATGGCGATGCTCTTTGCAAAGCTCCGGAACAGCGAAGATCCTCCGGACGAATGACCGTCGACGGCCAGTCGCGGCAGCTCTCAAGTGTGATTGCGCCTCGTCCACGTCGCTGGCCCGAGACTGGCCCGCCCCTGTGTCACCATCTCGGCCCGCTTCGCCTTCCGCAGCAGCTGGAGGTCCGCCTCCTCCCAGGCGAACAGCGCTGCGGACAGGCTGGCCATGAAGGGGCCGTAGAGCTGGTGGGATTCCGTCGAACATCCGGAGGCCAGCCGGCGCAGGAAATGCCAGGTGTCTAGCCGGACTATCAGGTCCGGCCACCCGGCAAACATCTTCGCCGGCCTCGGCCGGCCGTCCTGCTGCTGTGTACAGCAGTCCCTGTCGACGTACAGGATCAGCGGCGGCGGCCGGCCGGCGACCTGATAGCGACGCGCCAGTCCTGCCGCCATGGCGTCTAGCTGGACGCCCTCCCCCTCGGTCAGCACCGATATTAGCACCTGGCCGTGCTCGCTTCCCGACGTTGGTGATGATCGACGCCGTGCTCAGGTGATCGGACCCCAGCAGCTTTTTAGCGTCAGCTGAAACAAACATAAACACACGTTAGCTAACACAAACTAATTTTAACAAAACCGGCTTGGTGGACGGGTTTTACCATACACAATGATTGGCACTATTCGCCCAATGGAATATTTCAGGCATACCACTGTCCCAGTGCCGGTTAGGACTGCCCAATAATTCAAACTTCGGCCATTCAAATACGCCATGCTCAGCTGTTCTTAAGTCAGTCCAGCATTTTATGGATCGGCGTACCGTGATATTAGTTTATTAATTAACTTAATTGACTTTATCGACGGGGCCAGTGAACTGGAGCGTATTTGCTTAACCTTCTTTGCTGGCGTCCATTTTCAGGACCTGTCCGAAAGACGCTGGTTGATTAGCGCCTTGGGACAGGTTCCAGCCGCTGAGGGCGTCCATGACGTAAGGCCTTGAACAAGCTCTGCTCGGTTACGTCAGGACGGCTGACTGGGGGGGGGGGGGGGGCAGGACGCGGCGGCGGCAGGATCTGGTGTACCGGACGCATCCGGCGAAGTCGACAGGTAGCGGCACTGCTGTGACAGCCCCACTCCTCGTTCGGTGCTCCTCTACCAGCTGCCGGTACAGCCGGGTCGGGCTGTTGCCCAGGCCGCGGTTTCGCAGCAGGCGCACCACCTCGATGTCCAGCGTGCAACGGTACGTCATGACGAATCGGAAGTGGGTGTGGTGCGCCTGGTCGACCTGCTCCACCACGGCCGGGCCCCAGCTGATGACCTTCCGGCTGCACTCCAGGTACTCCGCGGCCAGGTGGTAATAGCCGCGGAGGCAGAGCACCCGCCGGACGCGCTGGTAGAGGCCGGCGGCGGGCGTTCAGGAGCTGTCCGTCGTGTGGGCACTGCAGCTGCAGCCCCCACAGCCGCTTGGGCATCCACAGCAGCAGCCGTGCCGCCGCAAAGTAGAGGTCCTGTGGCGGCACCCTGCTGCTGCGCGGCGGCGGCTGCGTGGTGCCACCCACACCTGCAGGCCGTACCTCTTCGCAGGCCGGGGCGTTCCCAAGTGTAGGCCGATGCGCGAAACAGAGCTCGCGCCACCCACCGGTGGTCTGTGGCGGCAGCGTAGCACGCCCACCCGCGGAGCAGCAGAGCGACAATAATAATTACAATATCGCAGGCAGGCGCACCAACCTTGATGTTCAAGCCTTTTATTTGTACAGTCCGACCATAAAGCGCTGGATTCCGCCCGGTTTTCCCCTGTACTCACCGGGTACCTATGAACCGGGCCTGGCCCATGGCGTCAGCAGCTCCACGCCCATGGCGTCCCGGCCGCCGGCGAAGGTGACGATGAGCTCGTCGACTGTCTTCTTGATGTCGGCCTCCGGACGAATGCGTCGACGGCAGTGGCGGGCAGCTCTCGACGTGTGATCGGCCTTCGTCCACGTCGTTCTGGCCGAGACTGGCCCGGTCCTGTGTCACCAGCTCGGCCCGCTTTGCCTTCCGCAGCCAGCTGGAGGTCCGTCTCCTCCCAGGCGAACAAGACGCGCGGAACAGGGCTGGCCTGAGGGGCCGTATAGCTGTGGATCCGTCGAACATCCGGAGGCCAGGACCGCGCAGGAAATGCCCCAAGGTGTCTTGCCGGACTATCAGGTTCGCGCCACCGGCAAAACATCTTCGCGGCCTCGGCGCCGGCCGTCCTGCGCTGCTGTACAGCAGTCCCTGTCGACGTACAGGATCAGCGGCGGCGGCCGGCCGGCGAACCTAGTAGGTCCGCACCAGTCCTGCCGCCATGGCGTCTAGCTGGACGCCCTACCCCCGCCCGTCAGCACCGATATCAGCACCTGGCCGCTGCTTCGTTCCGACGTTTTGATTAAACGATCCGTTGCTGGTGTCGCCTGGCAGCTCTTTGCCGTCAGCTGAAAACAAACATAAAACACACTGTTAGCATACACAAGTATTTAAACAAACGATAACAATTTAACAACAATGACACACCCAACTGTAAATGATTTTCCACTCTTATTCTCCATTTTATGGGAATGAATCCCACCTCTAAATTATGAATTTGATAATTGCATTTTGATATAAATAAATGTTATGGATATAATAAATGTGACTAAAATTACATGATTTCAATGACAACCACAGCTTTTCATATTTAAAAAACAGTCTATGAAATATCTAACTGCTTTCTACATAATTTTCCACTCTGATGGTCTTTCTTAGTGTCAGGTTTTCCACTGACACCCAAGCGCCAAATAGAGTGTTGCGGACAACCGGTGTTTTACGGGGCCGCGCGAGGTCAGGCGGTTCTTCGTGAGATTATGCCGGACAATGTCCTCCCAGATAACAGGCATATATTTCTCAGTCAGGTGGACATTGTCCGTCATATACACGCTATGCCGCAGAGGTGGGGACGCCTGGTCCTGGGAGGCGCCGTCCCCGCCTCCAGTCTCCATGTCGACTGGAGCGGGGTTGGGCCCCGCTAGCAAGGCTATAGAGTAACATAGGCCCCGCCAGCACTGCCGGAACGTCGTCGGGAGTGGAGTGAGGTACACCCGCGTCAGTGCCCACGGTAGAGGAAGTGGCAGCCCTCATAATGGCCTCTACGTCTAGGTACCGGTGACCATGCTCGTCGGCAAGGTCCCGGTACATAGCGAGAGAGCCTTCTGAAGGCCGTCAGTCCGTCGGCCGTGAGACACGGCGCGGTGTACTACACCCAAACACCAGACGCTTGAGTCCACCAAACGAGCTCAGCTGGTTTCAGGACCTTCCCGGAGCTCGCTAGGTAGGCCGCTGACGGGGCCACGCCTCCACTAGGGAAACGTGCTCGCTGGGCTTCGAGGCGCCTGGCGAGCGGCGTTGCCTCCGTAGGAGACAACAGCGGAAGGACGGATGGTGCCGAGTGGTGTGGCTCGCATATCTGGGTCGGAGCCACTTAGCGTCAGCCATTACGCTCTTTTCAAACCACCGCGGGCACAGTCCGCCGTTGGTATTAAAACGACGTACAAACTGACCACCATGTGTCCGAGCGACTTTGGCAGCCGTGATAGCCAGGTGGCGCTGCGAGTCGCCGATGATGTCATCAGGTGGCGGTTACACCGACACCTGATGACCGTCAAACCGTCGACTGCACTGCCGAACGAACTGTCGCACCTGTCTAGAACCTTCACCTGAAACGCCGGCCTCTGCACACTTCCTGCATTCCGCGGAGGCCATCTCGTAAATGAGGCAGACAAGTTAAGTCACGGGCCCGGGCCCGGCTGTGTATAGGTGGCAACTGCCAGTCTGTTCACAAATCAGTGCACACTCATCTTGTGGCGCTGCAGTTCGGAGAGGTTACGCCTACCACCGAAAGGGCAGTACATCTTCACGCAGTGCATTTCGGACTGCGTGTTGCAGCGCCGTGGCCGGCTGTTGCCGGCAGGGTTGGCCTCGCCAGGCAGGGGTCGGTATGGCCCGTCTCCACCGCCTTCTTGTGGACAAGGGACGGGAACGAATCACGTAGGGGCGTCGTCAGCTGGTGTCCGGCAGTCGGGCGGTTCGGTGCTGAGGTAGGTGCCGCCGCTGCCGGGCGCCGGACAGCAGTGAGTCTTCAGAACCAGTAGTAGTGCTCTCGGACATCTACCACCTGGCTTACGGCGCCCTAAAGCCCAAATCCACAACAAAGATGCCCTTGGAGCGGAGGATGCTGAGGACACACCAAATAACAGGACTTAGGCAACTATATACATTATACATGCAATATACATATACAATAAACAATACATACATACATACAATACATATAATACATACAATACTTACAATTGCCACCACAGGAGCGCGCTTCTTCCGTTGTTGCCGCTCGGCGCGGCGCAGCGGCCTGGCCAGCGGCGGCAGCCTTGGCAGCCTTTCGCGCCATGTGCGCTGCGCGCAGCTCCTTGCGCCACTCCCGCAGGCTCAGCTGCTGCCTCTGGTCATCGGGGCAGTAGCTTAACCCGAAATAGCGGGTATGGCCGGAGTCGTTCACGAACCGCTCGTTGCACACTTTGCACATGTATGTGCGTGGACGGCCCGCGTATACCCATTTGGCCTCCAATTCAAGGCGCTTCTTGTGCCGCCACTGGCGTCGGTCTTTGATTTCGATTTGCTGACGAAGCAATGCGGCACGTTGTCGGGCTGCCGGACGTCGTCAGCGGCTGGGGCGGCATGGTGGCGCAAGGCCGATGCGCCTTCTGCCGCGCGTCTGGCGTAAGCCCGCTCTGGACGATAGGCCGTGGTCCGTCGCCTGGTGGTTGCAGCTGCTGGTGCGGGTGGCGGCTGCGGCGGGCAGCAGTTCTGGCTGAGTGCTGCCGGCATCGGCTCGGCCGTGTTGGAGCCCGGCTGGGGCAGCCGCACACCCAGCAGCCAGGTCGGCCGTGCTGGCCGCCTTCTGGCCGTCGTTGTGCCTGGGGAACAGACAAGCTCAGCTGAATGCAGCTTTCGAATGGTGAAAGAATGAAGTCTCTAGCTAATGTAGTTGCATAGTCTCAGCCAGGTAGTGAACTTTTGCAATGTAATCTATATACCCCTGCACACCGTTATCTGCTCGAACTCCGTTATCGGCCCGAACGACATGCGCGCCTTATGGTGGTAAAAATATCGCGGTACCTCCCATTGGTAGAGGGCGGATAGTGGCGTGACAAAAAGTAAAGAATGCAGTACAAAACGGTACTCACCAGGTGCCCAACGTCATCTGGTTGACGTCGAGCAGGGCGATCGGGGCGTCTCGCCGCAGCCGTTTGTTGCCGCGCACCATGCTCTGCAGCCACCGGTACCGGTCAATGATACGTGTCCAGCGCGAACGCACGCCGCCCTGGGCCACGCGGCGAGGTCCCGTGATGGCAGCGCTGAGCCTCACGAAGACCTGCCGCATGAGGCGGTTCGCGTTGGGGAACTGCGCTGGACCCGTATTGAGCGAGGAAGTTTTTGCTGTGGAAAACGGGCGAAATCAATGCTTAGCCATCCGCTGCGTGGTCAGATCCCCCTCTCCCGTTCTTTTTAAACGGACTCTTTCGCTGACGACACGGACGTCATCCCCGGGGCAACAACTTTTCCTAACGAAACGTAGCTAAAACCTTGCCCTCCAAACTAACAAGGCCTAAAATTCGCCAGTAGAAAATTCCCACCAGTGAAAATTTTCCTTACAAATTGCCTTAAGGGCAAGAAAAATGATTTGAGCTGCATCGCACCACCCGCCTTTCGTTTACGCCTATTAGTGGAGTATTCATATTGGGTGACCCAGATTGGTTGACAGAACTGCCCACTCGACATCGGCACAATTATCGTTTTTTACCGAAAACTTGGAGAACTGGACAGAAAAAACCCTTCAGCACAATATTCTGACATACGTGTCGCCCTATGACCAGCATTTAAAGACACTTAGCAATTATCTAATGACACTAACTAAAAAAAAAATCACCTTTAAACAAGTTTTGCATTTCTTGTTAAAAAAAACAAATTTTTCAAATTTTGGTTGTTTGAACAGTACCGGGCCCGTCGCAAGCACAAAGGAACACAAGTTACGCAAACACATACTTGTTGTTGATAGTTCACGAGAAAACCACGCTGACATAATGTGCCCCGTGACAGAACGTGCCCCGTTCTCCCCTACATATTGATTTATTATTGGAGTTGCAGGCAGCGTCGACAGCTGATTCATGTTACGCCAAGCTGGTGTCACACAGTGCTTAATATATAGGGTCCGGCATAAGTTTTTGCCTCTGCTTGCTCCAGTATTTATATCGTACCTACGTGATAGTTGGTTATTGCATCAAATATCTGCGTTCTTGGGCTCGCATCTGCTTCCTAGATCCTTTGCCCGTGAGAAATGTGGTCCCAATCCGAACTAAGGTCAGGGGCTGGTGAGCTGTGGCAAGAATAACGCGAACTGTCTGCCTGGAATCCCGCCCAGAAAAGTGAAGGTCGAACACTTCGATCTTAGCGAATGAAATCTGACAATAAGCGAGATCTGAGCCATAATGTTACACTCAAACGTAGCCGGCTAAGTGGGACATATTTCCGCACTATCCAGTGCTGGTGGCGAGAGTTACAGACCTCATGAGCATTGCTGATAGACTCAGGTTGGGCCGTTCCGCCCAACCATCTCCACTGTCTCACTGTCACAAAAATTGTTCCCAAGAAACAATTTCAATAAGAAAAGAAGACGATCTGAAAATACAAATCAGTGAGCATCAAACATGTCCAGCGACTAACGCCCAGGGCTACCCAGTCTCTGAAGGACTGTGGGGCTCCACGGGTAGCTCTTTGGCTTTAGCAGTTTGGAACTTACTAATACTGAGGACTACAAGATGCACGTTAAGCCAAAAGTAACATATCTCAAGTACTTACCGCGTCAAACTCTGCGCAAAGATTGTCATAATCGAACAGTGGAGGCCTTGAAAAGCGTGCTTTTCAGCGGAGAATAGTTACGCCATCCTCCAAATCCCCCAAACGACCCGGTATCAGCCCAAAATGCAGCAAGTGTCCATTGCGATTCGTCCGTTTCTAGCACGATTCCGCACGCCGAAGATCGAAGTGTTCGACCTTCACTTTTTCTGTGTGTAATTCCAGAGCAGACAGTTCGCTTATATTCTGACCACAGCCTCACAGCCCTTGATCTTTAGATCGCAATGGAACCCCATTACCTCACTGCCAAGGATCAAGGAAGCAGATGGCGAGCCCAAAGAACGCAGATATTTGGATGCAATAATCAAACGTAGTACGATATAAACACGATACAATATAAAGCAGACAGAGGCAAAAACTTATGCCGGACCCTGTAGTAGTATGCATGAGTGGCATTCATGATTCATTCAGTTTTTATGAACGAGCCAAAGGCGAGTTCATAAACTGAATCTTTAATCCCACGAGTGCATAAAATGATTAAATGCATGACCGAAGACTGACTGTTTAATGCACAAGTACATATCTTTCCAGAGTACAATGCAGGCAGGGTCATTTACCCGAGTCTTATTAGTGAACGATCACTTTTGGGAGTGTATTAACACTCCAGTTAACACACCGCTACAGTTAAGCACATTGTCAATGGGAAAACAGTCTTCGGGGCCATGCACTAACGTCAGTTTACTATGTCACGCTAGCATGTTATTGTCTTTGTCAGTTGAGGCTAATGACGTAACCGTCTGCCAACCTCGACGCCTGTGCATAGTTTGGCGTCTTGTTTGGCGAAAAACGCCCCCTCGGCTCCGGCATCGCCGAACCGCTGCTGCGGCACGGTGCGACGGCGGTCGTGCTCATGGAGCTGCCGCCACAGCATGTGGATGCGGTCCACCTCCATGTTGGTCAGCGCCAGGTTGCGTCGCTGGGCCATGGCTACTAGCGCCTGCGCCAGCCGGTCCACCTCCGCGAACCCGGGCACGTTGTCCTGGTCCACGGACGTCTGTAACACAAGGTGTCACAAATTACACTTGGCCGCTTTTACCGTCCAAACCGGAACAAGCGTAACTCATTTGTTTCATTTTGTGAAAATGACACAGCTTGATGGAGTATGCGAATATAATGCCCCAATTTGTATGCACAAATACTCGGTATATTTTGAACTGGGTATTTAACATTTTCGCAAATTAAAAAACGTGACCATAGCAGAAAAGCGTAACTAGCAATTTTTACTTTAAAAAGCATATCTTTTAGTGGTGACAATTTCAGAAAACATTTGTCCAATGCCCGAGCGATGTTAAAGCCCCGGCCAAAACTAAACATGCCCTCAGATTTGACCAGGGTCAGCTGTTGTGTTAAATATGCATTTGTGCCAAATAATGCTACAGCTAGGATATCCGAAATCCACAATCATATATCCATTTATATACAGGGATCTAATTATTGATAAAAAAGTTACTTAGTATTTTTCACGACAACCCATCCTAGGGCATGGGATGTCCGAAAATGTTCAAAGAAATATGCTTATGTTCTTCCGACAACCGAATCGGTCTTCGGACAAATTCGGAATTCCGAAAATGTTTGTACCAATTGGCACCACTTGCATCCTCAAATACTCAACTATTTCTTCGGGATAGACAAGTGTAAGTTGCCAAGATACGGTTTCCTTTTGATGACTTGGGCAACGGATTATTGAGTTATTTTTTATAATACATTTTTACTTACGCTTCCTTTCCTTACAGTGAGACAAATAATTCACCAATTTCACCAAAGACAGCCCCCTCAACTGAAAATGAGAACTACACACCTGCCGGCTCTCCGAAACAATCGCCATAAAAAATAAGTTACGCTTATTTTGTTTGAACGTAGTAATAACAAGATGTACGACACATTGATCACAAAGGCGGGACGGCCGCTGAAACGGCCAGCGGCGAGAAACACAGTGAGGACTGCAACGGTCGTTTAATGCTTACGGTGGCGGGGGCCGGCAGAGAGCCAGACCACTGAACGCTGCCTGGCGCCTGGGCGGAAGCTGGAGGCCGTCGCGCAGCAGGGACCGCGGGGACGGCGCTGGGCCCGGTGAGACGGCGCTGACGGTGAGGACCGGCGACTGACGGCGCTGAACGTGAGGACGGCGCTGACGCGCTGCGGCGCTGACGGCGTGACGCGTTGACGCGCTGACGCGCTGACGGCGCTGAAGCGCTGAACGGCGCTGACCGGCGCTGACGCGAGACGGCGAGGAACGGCGAAAAGACGGCGAAGACGGGGTGACGGCGAGGACGGCGAGGACGGCGAGGACGGCGAGGACGGCGAGGACGGCGCTGACGGCGAGGACGGCGAGGACAGCGAGGACGGCGCTGACGGCGCTGACGGTGGTGACGGTGGTGACCCGGATGATGACTGCGAGTGCACCAGACGTTGGCTCGCCGCCCGTCGGGCCGCCGGTGTGCAGCGCACTGATGGCGACGGCGCCGGATCGGAGCTGTCGGCGTCGGTAGGCAGTCGGTCCGGACTGTCCGGCTCCGGCTCCTGCTGCTGTGGCGGTGCGTCACCGTCGCCGGCCGGCCAGGTGGTGGCCGCATGTAGGTACTGGACGTTCTGCGGGTGATTGCACATGCGTATGTTAAAGACGATCTGGTGATTTGCTGTCACAGTCAACATATATCCAGTGTAAGACAAAACGAACTTCATGGCGATTTAACAAATGGCCATAACGTAGGTTTATCAAGTGAATTAGTGATTCAGACACGTCGAAGCCAGTCATTGACAAACGTACGTTATACAGTTGGTTTTGTAAAAGTACTTGTATGCCCAGTGGTCGTTCAGCGATACAACCATCTCGAAATCGTGCCGGGTCAAAACACTAACTACGTCCGCAGCCAGACATACCAGAGTTGCAATCGGCTGACCGGAACGGATTTTAAAAATACTCGTCCATCGTCTGTAAAAAGCATGGAGCAACATTAGCCAACAAACTAAACCAACTCCCAGGTTCAGTAAGGCACACTATGACGAAAATAGCAAGCCGCGACAGCAGTACACAACAGAAAAGCTAGTAATTACAGTTGGACATGCACGGCATGTTCGTCAGTGGGAAAGAATAGAGATATCTTTCTAAAAGAGTTTAAATTTCCATTGGGTCTACAGTGCAGGCATATTTTTATCTTTGCACTCCTCTGAGATGCAAAGATAAAAATGTTAAATGCTCGTTCGACGATAAAGTGAAATAACGTTTTATCTTTGCATCACTCTGAAATATGGTCAGCGAGATTCGACGAATAATCAGTAATTAACACTCACTACCGGACTTTGCCTATTGCTCTTGCTTTACCATGCTCTTCGCCGCACCGGCTTCCATCCAGCGGCGTCGGCAGGTGGGAGGGCGCCCTCGCTGGCGGCTCCAGCTCGTGTAGCGCTGGGTCCGCTGACGGCGCGGGGTCCGCGGGGTCCGCCGGCGGCGGCGCTGGGTCGGCGATGTGCGCTGGCGGCGCTTGGTGGGGGGCCAGCCTCTGCGGAGGGATCAGGGGCGCGACCGTCGATTAGGGGCGCGACCGTCGGGTCCACGTCCCCGTCCGACTCGTCCAAGCCCTCCTCGTCCGAGTCCGGCTCAGTTGGGTCGTCTTCTTGTGGGTCCGGCTGGTCAGCGTTGGGAGCGTCCGGCATCGGACGGCTGCTCTGCGCGTAGAGGTACTCTACACCGATGAGCTCACCTGCAAACAGAGCAACTATCTGTCACGGCCGTCAGCAAGTAGTCACAAACAATGATTTCGTATCACGCAATAAGTGTTCAGAGAGAGAGCGAGAGAGCGAGAGAGCGAGAGAGCGAGAGAGCGAGAGAGCGAGAGAGCGAGAGAGCGAGAGAGAGGAGAGAGACGCGCGCGCGCGACGTGCCACTGCGTCTGTCGACAGCGGTCGTTCTTACCGGTGTAGAGACCTGGCGCAGGCACATGCAGCCAATCCGTGCCCGTACACCCTCCGGTGGCAAGGCGGCTCACCTCCCGCAGAAGCGCAGGCTGCCTGGACGCAGCGGGCAGCCTGGGTCGTTGCCGCAAGCGGCCCGGGTCCGGTTCCAGCGCACCAGGCCCTCAACCCAGGTACACCTGGAATGAAGGCCGTGGCGCTGGTACCTGAAAACAGAGTGCACACCAATGCTGACACCGATCTAAACGCACCGTTATCATGAAAGCACATGCTACTTTATGGTGGCCAAATTCTGGAATTTATGGTAATGGAGGGATGACAAATTTGTTTGTTTGATCACAAATTATTGGATGGAGGTGTCTGAGTAAAAGAACATGACAATTAGGCCAGAATATGCATGTGTATTAGCTGGACACCCCACATTTCATATCTCATATCGCAACATTAACTAATTGTGTAATCGTTCTTCATAACTGTCCTCAAATTTGGCCACCTATGCTACTTTCGCATAACACTTGGACGATTTTTTTTGGTTTGGTTAGGGAGAGACCGCTTCGGCCCGTTCGGACATTGCGCAGCCAATGGGCTGAAGGAAGAAGGGGTAAAGTGGGTTAAAATGAACNGTCCCCCTGCCTCCAGCTGGTGGCACCTGACGTTCAACCTCCTGGTTCAGCTGGCCGTCGGTCTGCCTCTGGAAATGGTGCACGGCTCCGCTCGGGTCGCTGCAATCTACCTCGCCGGGGTCTTGGCGGGCAGTCTGGGAACTTCAGTTTGCGATGCCGGCCGCCAGGTGTACCTAGTGGGGGCATCAGGCGGAGTCTACGCCCTTCTCACCGCGCATATTGCGAACGTGCTGCTGGTAAGGCTACCAACCAGGTCACTACGGGATCTGAAGAGCTGGGATACCTGGTCTTTGTTTACATCTGTCCGTAATAGAGTTTTATTTTAAGATGTCAGCATGGCCATCGTGGCTGGCGATTTACTTCGTGTCCCCTTTCCACTCTCCAGTCTTTAACATCGTTAACCACATTCAGCTCTTGTGTAACATGACTTCCTCCCTCAGAACTACAACTATATGGAGCTTGGAATTCAGCGTCTGCTCGGTCGTCCTTCCTAATCGCCGGCTGCGATGCGAGCCTGGCCATCTACCACCGGTACTCGCTGGTGGTGCCATCTGTGGAGCCGGCCATAAGTTACGCTGCGCACCTGGCCGGCGGGGTGGCGGGACTGGCGCTCGAGTCCGTGGGTCATCCTTCGGCGGCGCTGTTCTCTGCACCGAGCCGAGTCAGCCTAGGTCTCTGGTGGCTGGCTCTGGGGAGTAACTCACGCGTGCGGCGCTTTTTGTCATTTCTGTTCAACGCGCTTGTCTGTGCGCTGTCTGTGGATGAAGGACATCACTATGTCTGAAAATATCCCGAGGACTCTGTTCCCGTGTACCAACATTTTGAGATACGGGATTGTCACGTTTTTCACCCTGAAAAAGTCCATGATAGTTAATGACGTGAACACAGAACAGGGGCTCCGCCACAGGGGAGAAGGGGGACTTGTCCCCAAAGTTTTTGTCTTTTTACATTACGACTACGTCTATGGGTGTTGCATGGAAATAAGCAACTTCAGAATGTCTCTGTCACCTTCAATTTTCGGAACGTAACGGAGCTCTTGGACGTGAGGGTAATCAACCCAAGGCCATTGGTACTGAGTTTTACCGATCAGAATGACTTCTTGGTCGTGTTGTATAAACTTCTTTCTCCAGTCTTCGGCCGAAATGTGTCACCAAAAACGAATTTTTCCCCAAAATGGAATGGTGATATAGGAAATGAAGTAATGGAATGGCTGTGCAGTGTGTCTTATTGCGGAATGCCTACTGACTGGACTTGTATGCATTTGTTTCATAACTAACTGGTTGGAAGAACCTAAGACCAAAAAAATACTTTACTTAGCAAAGAATAAATCGATCAGTTGGTAGGTACTTTTGCGGTGGCAAGCAGAAAAAACGTAAAATTTATTCGACCTATTACCTGTTTGCATTGCGCATTTTGTCTCAGGAGATGCCTTGATGCAAGCTGGTCAGATATGATTTTTTATACTATAAGTATACAAGTCTGTGAAAATAAACCTGATTAATTTTTCATATGTTCGTAAGAGGGTGGATTTCCGCTGGTATCGGATATGTTTTACTTGTGTCTTATGTCTGATACCCAGTATCGGATGTGCGACGAACAGTAAGTATCTGATGAATATATAATGTCCGATTATGCATGATTAATTTAATATTCGATGTACTCTGTCCGTTGTAAGATGTCCGACTGAACGAATGTTACATTTGTACAATGTGCTATGTCTTTGATGTCATGTCGCCGCTCGATGCGCAGAACGTCGGGATGTCCTGCATTATCACTACCGACCCGGATTCGAGCAGAATCTCGTGGCACGTAGTGTAAACTTCCGAAGCATTTAGGTGTAAGTTCCAGACGAGCTGCCCGTGAGCGAGTGTCCTGCGGCGGGTCAGCTGGTGTTTCCTCTGAGCCCCGCCTGCGCCCCGGCCTCGGTGGCCTCGGTGCTCGGTGCGCAAGCGACCTCGTCGCCATATGGTTCAACCATGTCCTATGTATAAGGCAGCTAACGTCGGTTAGAATTGAGTTCCTGTAGCGTGCGCGGCAGCTGTTCACAGGACGAGGTTGCCGGCAGCCCCGCGGTCCACGAATGGTCGCTGTTGCGGGTCGTGGGGGCTGCCAGAATGTTCTTGGCTCGCGAACAGCAGCCTAGAGCTGCTCCGATGCTGCCCACGCATTTATGTATACCAAAGATAATACTGCCAGTGCGTCAAAGCTTCCGGGGGCATAGAGGGTTTGGCATCTGGCAGTGAAGGGAGGAGAATGATGTGACTCGGAGGCCGGAGCGGCACTGCAGCGATGTGAGACCCGCAGAGGGCGGCGTGTTCAGGCGTCTCGCTCTATCCCGACATCGTGTGTACTCTCGTGTCGGGCGCTGGTGTTCCGCTGTCCAGTTATGCTCGTGGTTGTCGGCCAATCAGGCGCCGAGCAATCCAAGTCTCGGCCAATCAGTAGCCGATACATTCAAGTCTCAACCAATCAGGCTCCGAGACATTCAAGTGTCGACCAATCAGACGAGAAATCATTACCATGGCAAATCAGATGGTTCGTGCCTTCAGCTGATTTCTTTCCAGCTGGCGAGGGAAGTGATATATATGGGTCTGACTGTCACATACCTTGCAGTCTTGCCTTAGTTCGCAGTTAAAACTATTGAAGAGCTTCCAAAAATACCTATACGAATAAGATCGCATAAATCAAAGTGACCATCAAGTTGAAATATACCCGTCAGGTTGTTTGTAGCCATCGAAGTAACATTAAAGATCAAAACAACAGTGGCTTCTCACTCACCCACCACATTCTTCAGGTGCTCACAACAGAATGCGTAACCATTCCGTTTAGTTGCATTTCAGCAGCATCAAGTTCCTCTTTGGGTTAAGGGAAGAGCGGCAAAGCGCTTTACTGAACGGATCCAAAGCTCTGCCACGGCCGAATCGGATCCCAATTCAGCCCTCGACTCGACCCGGCTCGGGTCCTGACATATTCCGAGGTGTGTTTAACTGGCGTGAGGGCTCGCTCTTTAAGGTGGTCGGATGGGCGGCTCCTGAGGGAGGGCGACGTCAGGGTGGCGCCAAACCCGCGGTGTGGTGAGAAATGTGTCACTCAGGTGACTCGGCAGGTGACTCGGTGACACTGTATTGTTGATACGTCGGTGACTCGGTGACGGTTGGTGAGTGATATGGTCACCGTTCTCCTCGTCACCAATTGTTGGAGTGTTTCTAGTCATAGAATACACGATACTTTACAGAGAGTTGTTTATTCACCGTCAGATGGGGGTTATGAAATAAACAAATGCGCAGGAGCGCTTTGTTTAATTTGTTACCATTAGGTATCAGACCTTTGTAGGCGGATTTTGTATGGAATTTCACACAAGGTTAAGCCGAACATTAACGTTACTGTCAAACCCATTGCTTGTTGAAAGCTTCTTGGACCTGCGTTCACCTTAAGCGTTCTTAATTACACACCACATCTTTGGTAAAAACACAGTTTTTCAAAATGATAATTTGCGCTGATTATATTATATTTTTATCCAAAGAATATATCTTACTGCCCGGGCCGACGAAATTAACTGGAAACGAGGTTTGCAAAATTAGCGAAGGTCCGAGAGCAAAGCACGAGGATCAGAGCTAAATTTTGCAAACTGAGTTTCCAGATTATTTCGTCAGGCGAAGGTCAGTAAGATTTTCCTTCATGCCAGAACATGCTTTAAAGGGAATAGTTCACCTTTAACATACGGTTTTGAGTTGAGATCAGGGGTGGTAAAATTGCTTTGAGTGGCCCCGACCAAAAGTCGCACATGAAAAAATGACCCCAACAGCTACGCTAGGATCATTTGGAGGTTCCCTATGCATAAGGCACGTACATTTTACGCGCAGGGGCGCCGGAACTCTCCGAAAGTTGGGGGGGGCTGGAGGCATTCTGAAGTAAATTATTGCATGCAACGCCATAGGCCATAATGTTGAAATTTGAGTAAAGTTTGGGGGGTGCCCCCTCTGCCCCCCCCCCGGGTTCCTGTGTCCCTTGTTCAGTACAGGCGTTTGTCAGACATAAATTGTTGACTGTGTTTTTCCAGTGCGGAAAATACGACGGCTGCATAATCGTATGAATTCTCCGTGGATGGAGGATGCCTACGCATAAAAGGAACGGCGAGACCTGAATGGCCGCTTGTAAAACACTAGAACTCCTCTGACCGTCGTAAGACCTATGACTAAAAATACACAAGGTCTGGGTTTGGTCTGGGTTCCGGTCCTGGGGCCGGGTACCACTGCCCGGACATGGATGAGAAAATACTCGAAAAAGAATGATATAATCGAAAACGACGCAACGTAGCGACAAGCGGAAAACGCATTAGATGGTATTTCTCATCCATGCTTAGACTACCTTGGGTATACCTTCATTTTTCGTCGGAAATATGGGTGAACTAAATCCATTGGAATCAAGAGCTGAATACGCAACTGATTAACAAATGCAAGTGTGATCACATACCGACTGACGTGAATTAATGATAACGTGATATATAATACATCGATTTGATTTTGACGAACAGTATTTCTAAGGATTAATGCACTTGGTTTTCAACAGAAAAGGCATAGTTTAAATTTTTTACTGCTCATTTGCCCCGGGTATCATCAAGAATGACATTTTGTCCCCGACCCTTGTGCCATAAGGACAGACTTACACCCCTGGTTGAGATAGCCAAGTGGTGGCGCATGGCCTCAAAAATGACTTGTGACGCTTTTACATTTTCAAGAACCTCTTAATTATTAATATTTCAGTCCTAAAAAGTCGAGACCGGGTATACCCGGTAATCCAATCGCTGATGGCGAATTTTGGCTGAATGAACGTATGATTATGACGCACATATGACGTAAGACTTGGAAAAGTGAGTGCTGGACAAAACACATACTGTTTCAGTACACTCATTCTTTTTTGCAAGAATGAACTTTGTCAGGTAATGCTATGCATAGCGATTTTTGATGTTTAAAATCTCTATAAAACATTTTTATAAACAACGTTCTGGTAGCGGTATGCGTAGCATTCAGCGCTGGCCTGAACGTTCCAGGCTCGCGTTTCTTGCATGCTGTCCCCTCCCACTCACCGAACCCCGCTGTACCAGTAAGCGCGTGCGCTGTTTGATTGGCGCCCGCGGCGCAGCCACCGTGAGTGACGTGTAGACGTACGGCTGAAATGACCTTTGTGACACATATCCAGACGGACTCAGACGCTCCAGAGCACGGACAGTGAGCGACGATGCGGACACTACAATTTCATAGTGAAATATAACAGTGACGAATACTTACTTAAAGCAAGTACTCGTGATGTTTTTAAACATTGTATTTCCGGCAATCTTCAACCAAGTAATTGGGCAAGTCACCCATGTATCACACGATCCCTCACTAAGTCGATGACGTTTCGTGGCTTCTCAGTCCAGCTGATTTCGGCATTACTTTGAGGAAAAAAATATGAATTAATCACCAAATATTGAATTTAAATTTATTTGCTTTTTCCGGTAAATATAGGTTTCTTTTGACGTTACTAGTAATATGATACTTAAATTTCTTGCTTCTCTTCATCATTTCGAGCTTTTTCCTTCGTTTTTTTTCAAAGGTGAAACTATTCTTTAAGTATACACGAGCTATCATTTTTAAGTATATTATGTAACTGTATTAAGTTAGGCCGGGCAGGAAAGCCGGGCAAGAAACTTTTGTTTCCTGCCCGACCTATCAAATAACATGGGAATTCAGGTCGAGCAATTTAACTGGCCGGACAATTTCCTGCCCGACTCGTGCTATACTTTAAACATACCACGGCATGTAGGAAAACAAAACTATTCTAACGCGTTTCGATTCTCAAATCAACATAAATACATTACATCTTTTGCTTCTTTTTTGTTTCAAATATAAAAAAATGACTTTTTCTGAAAGCAAAATGAAGTAGGTTTATGGTCGATAGTCGCTACATCTCACCAAAATGTCGTGTTTTACTTGCTACCTAAAATAATGGTGCAGGAAAAAACACATCACGTAATGAGGTGTAGGCCGAATATTTATTTCATTCGATTGGTGACCAACTAAACAACACCACAGTCCACACCACCACGCTAGTGCAGAGTTCGAAGCACAAACGGTGATCCCATCGATTTAGGCAAACTGTTTTGAAATAAATAAAAAAAATGACCAAACGTTACAAGCATGCTTGTGGTAATCTGAGCATACCATGCAATGGAAAAAGGGATTTCATTCAGTTTCTGGCTCTACTTACGCAATGTTTGCGTAAATTGTGTGCAACGTTCTTTTCTACGATTGACAGTGACATGTGCAAGTTTCTTTCTTTTTATGATTTACCAGGCAGTATTTTTGCTAGCATATTGTCTTGGAAGATTTGCGCCTCCAACCCTACCAGAATGAACAGCCTTTTCCTGACCAATAACCAGATACCTATCATACGCCACATACCTACCGTCTCCAAATGATAACTAAACGGACTAGATTAAAAATGTTGTTTCCAATCTTTGATAGCCAGCAACTTCTCGAACGAATTACAAGTCATCTAATCTAACCCACCCAACCGCAAGTAAATGGTTAAAAGAACAAACTGTAGTGTCAATAAAGCCAAGCGACCGCCCGCGACCCCCAATGAAAAGGAACAAGGCTTGCAATATAAAATACTTGGTGTCAATCACGAAGTGTCACTCATATTGATCAAGGACCATGTCCTAGAGCTGAGCCAGAGTCCAGGCGTGAAATTGTCAGCTGCCGCTGAAGACAGTCGAGGCAGAAGCTTGT